>VDFB02283850.1:0-27679 GCA_007258455.2 Sequoia sempervirens | reverse complement strand
AGAGCTCTTCTCCTCAAGGAGAGAAGCTTGAGGTGAAATCCCTTGTTAATGCATTTTCTCCTTGACGGGAATCCGAGGTGCAAGCCCTTGTTAATGCATTTTCCTTAAGACGAGGAATTTGAGGTGAGCCCCTGTTTCCACCCTCCGAAAGGTCATGGTGGATGTCATGTGTGAGACTCCATGACATATGTTGTACTTGTGTTTTCACCGAGAGTCATGGTGAAAGTCACGTTGAGGTGACAACATCACGCAAGTGATGAACACTTGTACTTACCATAGTATGGTTGTAGCCATTATGGTTGATATCGTGTTGAGGCGATATCTAATATCGCGTTGAGGTGATATTCTTCTTTTCACATCTGGTTGTAGCCAATGTGATGGGTATCATGTTGAGGTGATTTGTCTTGAGCAGCTGGAAGTTCTCTCCCTAGCTGAGAGGGAGTGTTAATGTTATGGCAGCTTCGGGTTCATCCTTCCAGCCACGAGTGAAGACATAAATCAATATAGCCTATCGGCTATTTATTTATATGTCATTTAATGAGAATGGGCGCTTCTCTTGGCAACAATATAATTTCTCTTGGGCCGACTTTCCTTTTAAATTGCATTTATTATTTGTAATTATATTACTTGTATGATGGCCAACCTTGTACATGAAGAGGTGCGACCTCTCTCACATTTGTATATATACAAGGTCACTTTCATGTATTCATCATTCATTCAAGTTCGATTCATTTCATCCATTCAAGTGCGAATTTATCAAGAGCTGAGTGCGAATCTTATCAAGAGCAGATTGCGAATTTCCTTTAAGGGCAGATTTATATAGTCAGAAGTGCAGATCATTATCTGTTATTGTATCTGGTGTAGGTGCTGAATATTGGTCTTGTGATTGGCCTCATTGTAAAGAGAATTGTTGCCACTATTTATATATATAAGAGAGATCTTTGTTGCTGGGTTTTATTTGCTGTGTTATTGTGTCTGATTTTGAATTAATTTCTGTGCATTAAATCTGATCATTAAAATTTACAGTTCCCACTCAAGTGTGCCTTTAGCCTCTATATATGTTTGAGGCTCCAAAATGCTATGAATGTTGGCCATAAGAGAAAAATTCATTGTATTTTGTTGTTTGCTCTTATTTCGAGCAGATCTACCCTCTAGTAACTCATCATCATGAAGAGCACCAATCGTCGAAGCCCACCATTTAAGCCGAAGTGTAGATGAACCAATATCAAAATCAGGAGGAACAACCTCTACTGGATCCACTGGAACTGACATATCTATAAGAACATCCAGATCTTGCTGAATAGGGGCCGGTGGTGGAAGCAGTTGTTGAGGTGCCTAGACCTTTGCGGAATCCCTCCCATAAAGTGGACCAAGTGGAAGATAAACACCCAAATCCAAATCTTTCTGAGGTTGAACCTCAAAACAAACAGAAGAAGACTGATAGAAGAGCCCACAATTCTCATCAACCACGGCATCACAACTGAAGATTAGATGATCAATGTCTGCATCTATCAGTCTGTATGCCTTATGGTTCTCACTATAACCTATAAACATGAGTTTTTGGCTCTTGGAATCCAACTTAGTGTGCTAAGCATTAGGAATCCAAAGATGAGCAGTGGAGCCAAAAACCTTCAAGGGACTAATGTTTGGCTTACGTCCAAACCAAGCTTCTTCAGGAGTCATCTTCTTCACAGCATGAGTAGGAGATCTGTTCAGAAGATAAACAACAATATACACTGCTTCAGCCCAGAACTTCTTAGGAACATGTCTATGCTCCAACATAGAACGTGCCATTTCAGTAATGGTGCAATTGTGACGCTCGACTACACCATTCTGTTGAGGGGTGTAAGGAGTGGTGAATTGGCACTTTATGCCATGTGCAACACGGAATGTGGAGAAATCTTTGGAACAAAATTCCCCCCAATTATCAGATCTAAGAGTAATAATAGAAGAACCAGACTCTTTTTCTACCAAGGCCTTAAACTACTGAAATATACTAAACACCTTTCATTTAAGCTTCAAAACATACAACCACATCTTTCTGTTGAAATCATCAACAAAAAGCAAAAAATACCTAGATCCAATAATGGAAGGCGTGTGCATTGGACCACATACATCGGCGTGGACCAACTGTAAAACCCTGGAAGCCCACCATGAGTTGCCATCAAAGAAAGGAGTTTGATGTTGCTTTCCAGCCTAACAAGCCTCGCAAACTCCATGAGTTTGAGTTTGAATCGCAAGTAGACCACCAACGAGTTCATCTCGTGATAACTGAGAGAGATAGTGCATGGTGCCCATAACGCTGATGCCAGAGATTGCTAATAGAAGTGCTCCTGGTTGCCATTGCGTGCTTTTGAGAATCACCAGAATCAACAAGTTTATAAAGACCATGATCCTCAAATCCCTGAATGACTGTAGTTCGTGTCTCTCTGTCAAACAATACATGTATGCATACTGAAGATGATATCCAACTGAGGAGAGTAAGTCATAATCTGACTTATAGAAAGTAAGTTCAACTCCATGCCAGGTACAAAGTATACATCAAGAAAGATCAAATTTCTCCCATTAGACTGAATTTGAATGTTGCCCTTGCCAACAACAATATACTCTTCGCCTCCTCCAAAGATAACTGAATCTTTGAAAGGCATGTACTGAATGAACCAATCCTGGCAATGCGTGAAATGGCGTGAAGCACTAGTCAATGTACCAAGCAAAAGTGTTTACAGGATCTGTAGGACTCTTTGCCATGAATGCAAAGAATGCAGACTCCTTCTGCTTAGTGTGCACCGCCACATGTGCTTTCGATCTAGACTCTCCTTGCCTTGTTCAGAGGCCAAGCGTTTCTAGCAATCCTTCATGTGGCCAAACTTGTGACAATAATTGCACTGAATATTCTTTGACTTCGAAGAATCTGAAGATTGCCCTTGATTGTGTTGCTGAAAGGACAAAGGCTTTGCCTTATTCTGCTGAAATGTCTTTGCAGGAAATGCCTACACTGAAGAGGATGAAGTGGCACTAGTACCAAACTGTTGTTTCCAACGATCCTGCTGTAGAAGTTTTTTGCAGAGATTTGGAAACGTCAAGTCAACATTAGTCGTAATGTTGAGCGTCTCAATAAAGTGTTCATACGGATGTGGTAAACTCTTCAAAGTGATCACCACCATATCTTCTTCCTCCATCTTCCGACCAATAGCCTCGAGCTGATCTTGAATGTGCTTGATCCTAGTCAAGTGTGCCTACGTAGGTGTCTTCTCATCCATGACGATGGAAAACAACATGTTCTTCAGAAAGAGCACACGACTCTTGTCGGAAGTCTCATGAAGATCTTTTAGGAGATCCCAAATCTCCTTCGCTGATTTACCTGAAGGAACCTGAGGTAATTGGTCATCAGTAACTGATAACTTTATGAGCATAGTGGCTTCTTGATTCTACTCATCAAACTTCTCCTGATCTTTATCAAATGTGAGAGGTCGTGTCTTGGTGCCCAAAACAATCTGGTCAAGAAATCGATACTCAAATATCATCATCATACGCTGCTTCCATGTGTTGTAGTTGCAACCGTTGAACTTCTGACTGTTGTCCAACATGATGTTGGTCAAAGAGGCCATGCTTCACACTTTTCGAGGCACGGAAAACAAAGATATACATAAGAGGCTAAATGCACCGGACACAAATTCCAATGCACTAAAATCTGAGGCAGTTTTAGGCACAAATTTCAAGACAAATCAAGAATAAAATCTTGTCCAGTTAAGAGAACAACTTTCCCAGGCAAATAAACTCCTCCAGATAAGACAAAATAAACAAATTGCGACAAGTAAATATGCGACAAAAGAAGAGTCGACGAGTATGCACCTAGAGCAAACGTGACTCCAAAGAAACTTCACAAACACACGGACTTGAAGCTACAGATTCCAGAACCTGTGCAAACAGACTCCATGCACACCAAACATGAACCAGAAGCTCAAGCCAAACAATGAACACGCAATGAAACGGTTTTTTTTTTTTTGAAAAAAAAAACAACCGCTATAGATTCCCAGCTATGCACGAATCAGATGGAGAAGTGACGTCTAGATGAATCCACATTGAATCACAAAAGAACACACGGAACTTGCAGAGATTGAAAATACCCGACGCACAACTACTCTAGAATGTGCGCACGATTATTACAAACACGGGAATGAACTAACACACAAAGGCACAAAAAGATGCACACACAAATGCGCACAAGCACAGGAAGAAAGCACGGCATGAGGATGGTCGCACCCAACAAATAGTGTTGGCCCCACAGTTGTCGTTGCACCAAAAGATCGACCTGTTAATGCCCAATACAACTGTCAAAGTTAACGGATCCATGGGAGGCGGACCATTTGCCAACAATCTCCCCCTCAGTGCAAGCCAAGGGGATTCGAACTCAACACCTTTGGCTCTAATACCATTTGTTGGCCCCACAGTTGTCGTTGCACCAAAAGATCGACCTATTAATGCCTGATACTACTACTAGAGTTAACGGATCCACGGGAGGCAATTAGTCCATGTCACAAATCTCGAGGGGAGTGTTGAACATTTGCCAACAGATAGTGCACAAAGAACACACGTGAGAAGAAAACTGGGAGGACGAGTCACAAGAAGAAGAAGAAAATAGAGACTTTTGCACTACTCCCATGAACGCACAAAATCTTCACATAAAGAACAGACATGAACAAAAAATCCTCCAACAAAGACACACGAGTGCCAACAAAATGGGAAGAAATCACATGCTAACACCCAACGCGATCACTCAAACGGAAATGCACAACCACTCCAAAGCGCCGATCATAGAGAATCAACAAACTCGGATGCACCGAAAAATGCACGACTTTCATAGAAATTGACCAGAGAAAACAAACACAGAAGATCGATTAACTTGGCGCTCTGATACCATATTAAGAAGCGAGAGCGATTAAATTTCAAATAATTGGATACATATTATTTACAGAAAGAATGAATTTATAGAATACAAAGAAAGGCATTCAACAATCACGGAGACGTGATTGGAGCCAGTAACAAAAGGTAATAGAAACAACAATTAGCAAGTTACAAGAGTAACATGTGTTACATAGCTAAATTATAGGAACGTGATTTGAGCATTAACATGTGCTAGTTACTATATTAATATATCTCACCTTGCTTCTAAAGAGGCAATGGATGTCTTAGGGAATTCTGTGAAAGCCACAGCACCACATGAATTACCCTAGAGAATCTCCAAGCAGCTTTACATGCTTTTTGTAACCAAACATTATGGGGGCTCAACAAGAAGAGCATTAAACACAAATTGTTCAAATCACTTTCAACAAACCTAAAATTTGTTAACTAAGGATAGAGATCTCTATCTATATGCCAAGAAAATTAAATAACTCAGCAAACATAATCCAAGACCCCCCATAGGCACTAAGCTGTTATGGAATAGGAGTGAAAAATCATTTGAAACATTGGATCTTCTTCCATTGGACACTAGAGCTCAAAGCCTTGAAAAAGTCCCAAACACTATAAGGCTTGGCTTCAAGAGAAATCCAATTCAAGAAAAGAGAACATTTTACTATTTTCCATTCCCAACTCAATATATTTGTATGAATAATAAACGTAGTTTAATAAGGCAAAAGTACATTTTCATACTTAATTTCTATTTACGTTTTAGTCAACACAAAAATCTTTTCTTTTCCCTTCCAATTACTTCCCAACATTAAATCAAAAAATTCTATTTACTCGAAGATTGAAGAAAAAAAATTGAGATGCTACCCCAAACCTCATTCCCTAGTCCTAAAGGAGAAACACGACAACCTTTGACCAACTTGTCTACACCTTTCTTAATTAATCTTCTCCTTCTATCTTTCACCATAGACATGTTTCCCTTCTTTCTTACCTCACTTTCTAGCTTTGCTCACAAAGTTTATGATAATGATACTTTCTTCCATGCATATGATAGTGATGTAGCTCTTCCTATGTCACTCTATTCACTTGATCTCTCCATGGAAATCTCCACTTCTTCACATCCCTCTTATCCTCAACCATCTCCTATTCCCATTAATAACTTTTCTTCTAATTTTGTTTCTACTAAAGATGAACCCCATCTCTTTTCTCCCTTATCTCATGATGTATCCTTCTCTTCTTTGTCCACTAGTTCTATTTCTTCAAAGAGGATTTTTTTCCTTTCTAAAGATAATTCAAAGTATCATGCAATAATTTATCAATTTCTTAACATCGCCTTGCCTCTTCTTCATGCAAATGCTTCCCTTTTCCCCAATGATGCATTATCAAATATCAACTCTAATTCTAGATCAAACAATGTACTAGAAGATACAAAACATGCTCTTTTAGCTCCTTCCCCTACACTTTATGTTCCTAATGCAGAAAATTCTCTCAATTAATGCATGTTTTATGAGTAGACTTCGCAAATCTGTTGTGGTGAAATTTAATCATAAACCCACCAATATTTATCATCAAGGTCTAGCTTCTTCAATCATGCTTAAAAATTTTGTGTGTGGGGTTCCTAATTTGCTCCCTGTTATCATGTGGGAAACTCAACCCTCTTTGGTACCCCTTAACCTCTCCGATGTCACCCTCACTAACAGCTTAGGCATTTGGTGTAGTGGCAATCAATCTGTGTTAACAAAACTGGCGACTCCGTTGGGGAGGGTTCGACTCCCACTCTTGACACTCTTTCCGTCTCGCAGTCAACTATGTCCATCAACCTCTCAACTAGGGGGGTAAATTGTTGTCACGTGGGACCCTCAACCCTCATCGGTACCCCTTAACCTCTCTGATGTCGCCTTCATTGACAACTTAGGCTTTTGGTGTAGTGGCAGTCGGTCTATGTTAACACTCCCATCTTCTCTCTTGGTTATCACTATGGGAGATTTTCCTAATGAGACTAAGAACTCTCTCATATTAACTCATCTTGCTTCTTCCTTTTTTTTCCCTATGGTTATACCTAAGGTTCCTTCTCTTAGATTTTCATGCAATAGGCCATTCCTCTAATGCTTGACAAAACGAGCAAACTAATACCTATCATGTTTCCCTTCCTCCTACTCCTATTCTTCTATCAACTCCTCATATTCCCCCTAAAAAAACTGAGTATGGTCTTATTGAACAACTTCAAGCTACACAAGGTATGATTTCTATTTGGGATCTTATTCAAACATCACCTTCTTATCATGAATTGCTTCAAAACACTTTACAAAAGATCGCTATTCCTTATTTTGCAAACCCTTCTAAACTAGCTTCTTTAATTAAATGCATCTATACTAATACAATGGACATCTCTTTTCCCCCATTTTGACCTCCCTTCTTTCAAGATTCGGCAAGAAAATATCCCTTTATTCACTGTGGGTGGTATTAATCTTATGGGCATTAAGAAAGAATTAATCATTAATAGTTTTGGCCTTAATATTTGTAGTATTGACTTTTTAAAGTCCATCCATATTAATTGCTCTACCCTTGCTCCTTTTGAAAGTTCCATTAAAGGTTTCAATAATATTAGTAAGGACTCTTTAAGTACTACTACGTTATCTATTTCATTAGGCCATGGCATGCTAAAAAACCTTTCTTATAATCTTCTTCTTGGTAGACCATGGATTCATGCAATGGGAGTCGTTCCATCTACTCTATCTATCTATAAAATTCCTTTGTGGAGGAAAGTCCTTCATGATTAAGGCAAATAGTGATCCCTTTCACTACTGTCAAATTGTTAACTATACTTTTTTTGCACTAACCAACATTTCTCCCATCACTCGTACGACAACTTCTTTTCTCCAACATGATACATCACAAGTACCTCTTGCTATCGACTTTATATGTTAATGACCATCATTCTTCTAATGCATGTCCTAATAATGATTGTAACACCTTAGATTTCACACCTTTACACTTGTGAATACAAGGTTGACCCCACTCACTTTGACACCCCTAAATGATCCATGGACCTCATTCTTATGGTAGAATCATTCAACCATATTCTATTAGTTATGCTACTACTTCTCACATATGTGAGTACATAACTCATTTTCATAAGGCCAATAATGTGGATCCTCCTTTTTCTAATTCGGAAAATGATTACAGGCCAAGATTCAAAATACTTTCTAAACATGGATACAATGGAAATGGCCTTGGGTGCGGGGGGTAAGGAATAAGGTCCTTTTGAAACCTACAGCACACCTTTCTACCACATGTTTAGGTTATTAACTTCCTCATCCACCTAAACCTGCCCTTTCACCATTGGGTGAGGTAGCTTTGGCTTCTTTTCATGAGTTACCTCTTTCTCCTCAGCAGCATGAGTTAATTCTTGGTCTATCTATTTGTTTTGAACCCCTTCAAAATATTCAGCTATCTTCCATCCCATTCAAACAAAAAGATAGATTCTACACACAACTTGCTCATCCTCTTGAACATATTCTATTGATGCTCCTAGAATCTTAGTTGATTACTCTTCCTCCACACAAGAAACATCCTAAACACAATCAGTCAACACCTTTCCCTTGTACATATCACAAAATGCTAGGTCATTCCACCAATCAATGTCAACCATTAACAGATAAAATAAAAACCTTATTCATATAGGTGTCATCATTGTTCTTTCTAATGATGCACATTTCCCTTCTTCATATGATACAAGACATTGTGAATCACCTCTATTTGGTTAATCCAACATTTTAAGTATATTTTTCTTTTCCATGCCAGTTTGGCCACTAACACAACATTGAGACTACCTTTATTATGGCATTGAGCTTACCTTTGTCCTAACATGAGAAACACCTCTATATTGCTCAATCCAAAGTGTCATTATCTATTTCTTCTTTTTACTATAGCTTATTCATGGTGTACACCCTTCTCCACTGTGTTGTTGCCTTTTATGTGGACTCATCACTTCCCTCTTAGCCTAAGTTGCCAGTTCGGGTTTAGGGACAGGTGCGGGTACGAGAACCCGGTACGTGGGTACGAGAAAAAAAAATTTAGGAGTTTGGGTACGTATAGGTATGTGTGTGTGTGTATATATATATATATGTATTATATATACAAAAATTTAAGAGAAATATACAGAATTGTAAAACTAAATCATTTCATAGTATGATACTTGATCATTGATCAATGCCAAATGCCAAAGACAAATATTAAATGCCAATTGATAGTTGAAAAATATTCAAATAAGCCATATCAATGATATCATATACATTTATGTTCACCTAGCAAGTACCTGCACGTACCCACAGACGAACCCGAACCGGGTTTGGGGCCTACGAGTACGAACCCTGCAACAGAGCTCTTAGCATGTTGTCATGTGGTTTTGGCACAACTTTTGGTGCATCCCTTATCTTTGGCAACAAAACTACCATCTTTCTTTGTAATGGTGTAACCCTTTTTCTTTTTGTTGTTCCCATCTATACACTAGTGAGCAAGCACAGCAAGATTTCTTATGCCTCTTCTAGGGGCATAGATAACTTATTTCCTATTTTTATGGGGTGCAAATGTCCTATTTTAGTGCTCCCCTCTTATACCATCCATACCAACACACATTCATTTCTACCTAATCTCCTTAAAATGGTTGCATCCTCTCTTATACAATCATTTGGGGGATATATCCACACTCACACATGCAAACGCACACACACTTTGTCAGCATTCTCCCAAAGCATCAATAGCCTATGCTCCCAAGTACAAAGAATGCTTGGACATGGCCACCCTTATCAAGATTACCTAGCACATGTAATCCCTAGTATTGTATTTGTATATGAGCCACCTAGCAACAAAGTACACTAACACATGACTCATCCTAGGTACTATTATACTCATTGTGAATCACCTAGCATTAGAGTACACAAGTACATGTGGTTCATTGAGAAATTATCTGGTTCCTAACAACAAAGCAGGCTAGATCATGAAACATATCCTACATTTTCCTAACAACAAAGTACATTAGGATTATGTCTTCATGATTCTTGCCAACAAAGTAAGCAAGAATATGAATCATGCATTTTCTTTCGTATTGATTAACTTTCTTTCTCTTCATGCACATTAGTGTATTCTCTCTTAATGTATCCTCCAAATGTTATCATTTGTTGCATTTTCATTTATGTACTTTAATAATATCACTTAGTGGCATCAGCCCACTAAAGTAGGGGCAAGATGTAAGGGAAAAAATTACATACCCTACAATTTTGGCACAACAAATTGTCTTTATTTTAGTGTCCATTCTTGTAGTATATTTTACAAACCAATTTAGCCCTCTTTCCTAGCCTTTTTCTCAAACCAATTACCAAGTTTTGTGTTGTTTTGTGCCTTTATGTTTTGTGTAGTGTATTTCTAAAGTTTTTATGTCTAATGTGTCCATTTTGTAATGTTTTTTGTTCATTTCTTCTTGGACATTTGTGTAAGCACGTGGCATCTATGCAAGGGCACTGACATACCACATTCATATGACAATATAAGCTTTGTTTCATAGCCAAAATTGTGTCTTTTCGACTTCCATTTTCCCAACTTATCAAGTTTCCAATAGTCCTTTCCTAACTCCTTTACCCAAATAGCCTCTTGTATGATTGAGATTTTGAAATGAGATTCCTCCTTCCTCTTCATGCTTTGAAATTGGTTTTTGGCTCCAAGTCTTCTTCTCCTTCAATCTTCTACAAGACTCTATAGCATTCTAGCAATCTACAAAAGATCTTTGATTTTGTGAGTACCCTCCACAACCATTGTGAAGCGCTTTATACACCATCAGTCTTTGTTTCTTGGGACAGCTTGCTATTTTCTTTCTCTTTCCTTGTTATTACTGCATTGTGTTGTTCACTTGGTATTTCTGGTTTCTACATCTCCCAACTCTCTTCCATACACACAAGGATAATAATAGACACAATTATCACTGTTCCTTTTATCATATATATTATTTCTCTTAGTCCTAGAAGCACGTACGATAGGAATATGCACTTTCCACTCTATTTCTATATGACTACACGTAGGGGTTTGACCATATTGGCAAGCTCCCAAGCAGTCAACCCTTTCCCCTCTGTCCTAGAGACAAATATTTCTAGAGATCTTCACACAAGGAGGTTTGCATTCCCTTAATCTCCCCTTGTCATTTTAGTCATTTTATTTAAATAAATTGAACTGAAATCAAATTATTATTATTTTGTATTTTTTGTGCATTGTTGTGTCTTTTATCTTCATTGTGTACATGTTGATGTGGGTTTTGTGACCTTAACCAACATTAGAATAAAATACTCAATGGAATATCCTATTCTCTCTTGATCAAAGACTCCAATGTGCTAAACTAAGTGATCACAAAGTAGACTCCAAGGTTCGTGGTGCATATAGGATAGTCTCAGTTGGTTCGTTGTGTTTTGCTAGTATTTCAAGGGGGACTTACACTCAACGATATCACTTTAGACTTTGAATGTTATGAATGATGAATGGTGCAGTTCTATTACTACCAATTTTGAAAATAAAATGAAAAAGGATAAGGGTTTAGAGACTAGACTTATGCTAAACTACTCCTATGAACTCAAGAGACAAATGTTGGATAGTGAAATTCAAACCAATCTTTGCTTTGCCAAGTACGATGACTACAACTAGACAAAGATGGTGCAATCTTCAATGGGATTTACGAATGATATCCTATTACTCAATACCACCATCAATTCAAACAATGCATATAAGTAATAGAATTCGAGTTAAACAATTTCAAAGTTCAGACTAACCTTGCACATCAAATTGAAAATCATTCAATTGAAAAAGGTATGAACTAATTTCACTATTATCAACACTATCAATCTTTCATTCATCTAAAATTGCTGAAACAAATCTATTTTATTGAAGAAATATGAAACCATGCAAGCTCTCAAAGTAACAAATGCTCAACTATGAGTCAAATCATTATTTGAATAGCACTAGTAGCAACAATTTCACAAGTCTCTCCGAATAAATGAAATGAATGGGGTTTATATAGGCACCCCAATTACAAAGCAACGGCCCAGATTGATTTGAGATCAATGGCCAAGATTATTTCCATAAACCCTAACCCTAAAAAGCATAACTAACTCCATGGACACATGGCACAAGTAGAATGAACCACTTGGAGCATGGAAAACAGTGACACCCTGCAAGCTAATCAAGTAAGCGAGAATCCAAAATGCAATTTCCCTTGGCTTGCTCTCTGGCTGCAAATGCAAGAAACTTTGTCATCACCAAGTCGAGCTCTTCCATTGATATGCTTGGCATAGTATCCAGCTACACTCCAATTATGTCCAAGGCTTCAATGCACTGAGTAAAAGTGTTCTCCCATCTACCTTCTTGCTTCTGAAAGTTGTCCATAAAAGTCAAGAGGGAAGACATATCATCTAGCTGGTTTTCTCTAATAATCTCCATTTCTTTGAAGTAGATATTTTTCACACTTTCTTTCAAACCTTCTAAATCCAAACCATTTGTATCATGAGTTTCCTATCCGGTTAATCCTTCAAGTGATGTGAGGATTCTAAGCTGTATTTTTTTAAGACAATTCTGCATAACAGCACACTCTTCTTTCATCTCATCATACATCTTTTTCTTTGCTAACAAAGAAGAATACCATCTGTTGAAGTCATATGAGGCTCCATTATCAACAACACCCTCTTGGATCAACATTTGCAGGGATACTCCTTTCAAAGCCTTCAAACGAGGTATCACCTTTCCCTCTACGTATTTGAAATCTTCCCAATTATCTTCAATCTGGCAAATCTCAATCATAAGCAGAACTAATCTGTCATAAGTTTGAGCACATTTCTCTAAGAATTGCTCCATTTGTTTTGAGATATTACTGACCCACCTTCTAGTTGCTTGGCTTGTAATTCTCATTGCTTCAAGGGTGTCAACAGATTCCTGAGGAAGGGAAAATGGTGGAATAAAAGCTTCACCTTCTTGGCGCAATGGGGGCTGTTATTTGCTGAATGAACTCTATCAATCTTAAATTTTCTGCCTCTAGTCTTTCCTTCTTCTCCTCTGTTTTGTCAAACTTCTCCTTGATGGCCTTTGAAGTATCTGCTAGCTCATGAAAGTCTTGTTCTATCGTGGTTGGTCCAATGTCCAATGTTGTAACCTCATAGTCCATAGGAGTGATCTGATCTCTAGGCTTGTCAATCTTTGGGACTGCAACTTGTAAAACTTTGGATCCTGTACCATCTCTAATAATCTGAGAGTACTTTTTAGGCTTCTTTGGCATCTTAGATTTGCCAATTCTTTCCAAGAAGTCCTGCATGCTTTCAATTGGTTGAACTTCATCTAGTGGTTTAGATTTCTTTATCAAACTTTCAGTCAACCAATCTGGTATCATGGACAACTCCATCCCATCTTCCAATTGAACATCATCATTAATTCCTTTCAAGGCAGAAATTACCACATCGCCCAATTCCTCATTGTTTTCTAGGATCTCAGTGTCTTCCATGCCCTCGATCACAAGTGTATCTCCTCCTTCCAGATACTCTGTGAAGGTCTGCTCTTGAGGAAGCTCCAACTGTTCTATCTCTTGAAATTCAGTTTCTTGTTCAAGGCCTAGTTCATTTCCAGCCATAGACGCCTCTTCCAATACTCTGATGGATAGTGTACCTGAAGATGATGGGATTTCATTGACCCTTTGCTTCTTACTTTCTGATTCTTCACTTGCTGCCTTCCCTGCCTTTGTTTGAAGATCTTCAATTGTTGCCTTCCTCTTGCTTGAACCCGGAAGTTCATCGTGACCTTCTCCAACTGCTTTCCCCTAACTTTCTTCATTGCTTGATGTGGCGTAGGTAAGGGAGACTCCTTTTCTCAATCTGCTGATTTGATGATCCACCCATTCCCTAGAATAAGCTATAATATCCTTCATCGATACATTCAAATCCATCAACTCAAGTTGTGTCCAGTTGGGCAATAAGATAGGCTTGCTCTTTGCTTGCTCAAACTGAGGATGCACATATTCTCCATTGTCTTTTACCTGGTCAGGAACAGGGAATAAATCACACTTCTTCACAAGGTCTACTGGAATTCTAGACCACATCTTTTTTCTAACTCCATATCCGTCCATCAAATTAGACCAGTAGTCTTCTATTTGCATAACGTGAAGTGACTTCTTCCCGTGAACTCTCAAGTATGGATCATAATTTGACCTTGGTTTGTAAGTACTCAACTTATAAAATTGTAATTCTGATTTTCCCGTCTTGGCTGCTTGCAATGAGGGGCAGACCTCTAACAATTTTCCCAATTACAATAGGAAAATTCACTCCTTGTTTGTTCTTTTTCTCCTGAATGGAATCCACATGCGCCAATTGTCTTGCAACTTCAAGCATAATTATCTTATCTATTGGATACCGTGAAAGTTTATATGGAGCATCAGCAAATCCATGGATCCTTAGATATGTAAAAGTTGGAAATTGAATGAACCAGGATCCGAATTTTTCCAGCAACGCCATAGCCTCCTTAGACAATCTCTTTTGGATTCCTCCTTGAAGTAACCGAGTGACATACATGAGGAAGGCATCATTGGTTATTTTATAATTGTCCTTGTAGTGCAACTATAGCTATGGGTAACAATCATGTGCTTTGAACTGATTATTCTGAAGTCCTACTTCTCCTTTGCAAATCAATCCCCTATACTTAGTAAATCGGGCCAAGATGTAGACTATATAGGAACTCATGTAGAAAGTCTTGGTCTTCTCTAAGTTTCTTAGCTGGAAATCAATGTTGTCACTTATTAATTTGGCCCAATTTATAGTTTCCATTCCTAATACAATCTCCTACACATATGAGAACATCCATACTTCAAAAAATGCCCCTTGAGGAGTGCCCATAATCCTGTTCAGCATGTGAATCATGTCACTGTATTCTTCCTTGAAATCAATGCAAATTAGCCTCTTAGGTAACTTAGAACGATGCCTTTTCGGTTCCTTGACCCAGTTGGAATTAATTATATCCATACAAGATTCTTTGGCCTAGTCAAACATTGCTTGTGACTCTTCCTGGGTTCTGTTTAACAATTTGTGATGACGAGGAATACCAAATACTTCTCGGACTGAATCTTCAGTGAAGTACGCCAAAGTAATCCCATTAGAAGCTTTGATGGATCTTGTTTGTGGGTTATATCTTTTGGCGCATTCAACTATCAGCTCACTACACTGGACTGCGGGTGGAAAACCAGCTGCTTGGTGAATTCCACATTTAATCATGTTGGTTGCAATAGGCGTAGGCATTTCATGTTGGGTACCAAACATCCTCTTCTTGTGCTAGATTATGTTGAATTGTTTGAAGTTAGTGTCTGCAATTTTCTTCCATTTAGAAGATAATTGGGATTCTGGATAAAATTCCTTGAGAACTTCTTTTACTTGATTCTTTCTAACTCCCCCTCCAACGTTCTTCGAGGTAGACATTGCACCTATACGAAGCTTGGAGTTAGAAAATTTCACAAATTGTAAAGAAGTCGTTGTGCTTAAGATTTTTTTGGCTGGAGAGTATTTAAATGAATTAATTAAAAATTCTAGAATTCGATTGCAAAGGCTACCTAGAAAATAAATTCGAATAGAATGAAATTTTATCAGCAACCTTTATCGTTTTTCAAGAACATCCAAAGAATTTTTAAATAATTTACTGGAATTTTAGAGCTGGAAACTAAAGTTTTCTACAAATTCAAGATTAAAATTCCTTTTCTTTTTCAAATTCGCCACCTATGACCTTGCTGTTGTATGAGAAATCTGGAAATTGAAGAAAAAATTTCAACCTTTTGCTCTGGAATCGATCTAACTTGCAGCTTATGCAAGAAAAAAATGCTAAAGAAGGACGCCAATCATTGTAATAGAGCTTGCTGAAAGAAACTTCAACCTGTAAATAATGAAAAATAACCCCAAAGCACCTCCTTTTATAAAAAAAACTTGCCTTATTTACCTTGGGTCAACCTCTCCTCTGATTGGTTACTTTGTCTTAAAAACACAAAAAGCAATCTCATCTTCTTTTTTGATTTTTCATGGGCGCCCCTCTTGCTTGCTTGTGAAGTTTTTAATAAAAACTTAAGTTATTTTATTTTCCCATGTCTAGAAAAATCGACCCCTAAGTGAAATTATTCACTTTGGAACTAGATTTTCTCTTTTCCCCCAAAGTGACTATGATTTAGTCAAATTTATGAATTTCTCCTTGGAAGTACGCCCTTCAACTGGAATTTTCACCATTTCAAGTGGATTTCGATTTCATCATGGAATTCTTGAAGTCTTAATTGGATTTTTTCCATTTGCCTTAGCCATTTTTTTAATTTCTAGTTGAATTTCCACTTTTAGATATATTCGCTCAACTGGAATTCTTCCTCATTGAACTGGATTTCATTCTTGGAGATCGGCAAATTTCATCTGGATTTCAAGTTATTTTACGTGGATTTCATTTTCGATGAATTTTATTCCTTACCAACTAGATTTCTCACGGATTCCACTGGATTTTTCACCATGGACGAACTTCATGTTTTCAAAATGATTACTTCATGTTTGGGGCAAACTTTATAGGCTTTCTGCTTTGACGCTTTCGAAACCCTAACCCTGGCACTTGCTAAAAATAGAAATTACTAAAAATAGAAAAAAAAAAGCAAAAAAGCAAAAAAAGCAAAATTTCTGAAAATAGTAAATTCCTGATTGGTCCAAAATGCCAAAAATGGAGCTTTCGAAAAAGCAAAAAAGCAGAATCCCTAAAAAATAGGAAGTATCAGAATTCATCCATTGGATAGTCATTTTTCCTGCAACAGCCCTTCTAAGCACTTTTGTGGTGTCAGAAACTTCATTTGGCGCTCCAAGCACTTACTTGACCAACTTAGCCATCTCAAAATTTTGACAAATCTAACTCAATCCCAGACCTTGAACATCACCTCATCCCTGCTTCGAAAGAGACTCAAGAAAATTGAAGCTAAAGCCAAAACTAACCCTAACACTAAGGCTAAAATGTAGGGGGTCCCCATTTGCAATGGGGCGATGTGTGATTAGGTCACAACAGTACAAACATTCTAGATTTCATACAAACACTTTGCGTTCCTGTTACTTTCAAATGACAGAATGAATTTGGGATGAAAGCAAGACTACAGGACAACAAAGTGGGTGTGCTAGAGTATGAACTGGTCCTCTTTCAAATTTGTTCACCTAACTCTCTATAACTCCAAGTTTATGCTTCTGAAATTATTTTTTGTATCGTGTTTCTCTATTTCCAATTTTTCTAGCTTTCTCCCATTTTCTATTCCCCACTCAGTATTTTTGTCTAAACAATGAATGTTGTTTAATTCGGCAAAAGTACATATTAGTAGTTCAATTTCTCATTTACACATGTCATCACCTATTAAAATCTTGGAGAAGTGGAATAAGCCCTTAGGAGGCCTAATAAGTGCAAGGAAATAGCCAAAAGCCTCTATTACCAAAATATGTTGAGGGAGCAAGAGGAAAACCTTGCTTTATGGACCTAAAAGGTCCAAATTCCTCAAGCTTGGAACCATTAATGGTGAGGCAAGCTAGAGGGTAAAAATGAATGAAGATAGGACCAAAACCCAAGGCTTGAAGCATAGCAAGAACAATGGATTATTGGAAGAGCATTATCAAAACTCTTCCAAACACAAACAAAAATATCCAAGATATATCCACCTCTAAAAAAGCTTGTTTGTCCAAAACAAACAATCAAAGGGGTCAACATACAAATCCTAAGAGCTTAAGCCTTGGAAGTGATTTTTTAGGATATATAAAGCAATTTGTCTCCAATAGATAAATTTTTCAGCATCTCTAGCTTTAGCGATGAATCAAGTAATGCCTTTACAATATAATTTGTTGAAATGACTTCTCTCAATCACGTCATCACCTATTAAAATCTTGGATAAGTGGATGCAAACAAAGTTGTGTGTGACATTGGCCACTCAACGTAAGTTTACTTATTTTCTTTATTTGGCAACTGGACCCATTGTCTACAATAACATTTAACAATTTCAGCAATGTTGTGATTTTAACTAGATAATCCTCTCTCCAACATTAGCTATTATCAACAATCACTATTAGAGTCTGATGATAAAACAAAATTAAAATCTTTGATAGATGAAGGTATAATCGATCCTAGTACTTTTCCATGTAGTTCTTCTATAGTTTTAGTACATAAAAAAATGGTTTTTCGGAGAATGTGTGTTGGTTTCCATGCATTGAATAAGATAATTGTCAAGAATAGGTACTCTGTTCCACGGATTGATGATCTCTTGGATAATCTGCAGCATGCTATTTTACCAAGCCTGATTTCAAACCCAACTTATTACCAAGGTTCATATGAATGGTTGTTTCTACTTTTTGGATTATGTAACACACCTGCTACTTTAATGGAGCTTATTTATGAGGTGCTTAGACCATTTGCCAAACTCATATTATTGTTTACTTGGATAATATTCTGATTTTTTGTAAGCCTTTCGATGAGCATCTAACCTATGTGAAAGACGTTTCACAAGTTTTTGAGAACAAATTGCTCTTGAATCAGAAGCACTTGAGTTTGGACAACAATCACTTGTCTACTTGGACCATGTAGATGGAGATGGAGGGCTTCACATTGATACGAAAAAGGCAGAGGCCATTTTTTATCGGCCCAAGCCTTCAAGTGTGACCGAAACAAGGAACTTTGTAGGTGTAGTTCAATAATTAAGTCCACTCATTTTTTGTCAACCATAGCAGAACCTTTGTGCATTGTTATATCAGGTGGTAAGTCCTTTACTTGGTGTATATATCAGCAAAACATTTGATGAGTTCAAGAAGAGCATTAGCAATGCATCGGTATTAGTTTTACCTAAACTGAAGCAGATTTTTAAGGTAGAAACCAAAGCAGGTAACTATGCCATGAGGGCTGCCCTACGATGAGCCTGAATGTTATCATTCAGAACCCTTTCATGTTTTTGTTTCGAACTATTGCACCTATGATAAGGAACCATATGCTCTTGTTCAAGCAGTTGAGAAATAGAAGCATTATTTGATGGGTAAGGAAACCATTGTTTACGTGTATAATCAGCCACTCCAATATTTGCAAGCTCAATCTAAGTTGCAACAAGCTAGGAATTATAAATGGATGAGTTCCTTCAAATCTTTTCATTTGGGTATTGAGTATAAGAAATGTGTGATTAACAAATTAACCAATATGTTATCTAGACCTCCATTAATTTCAGCATTGGGTACACTAACCAGTTTAAGTCTTTTATGCAAAAGGCTTATTTGGAAGCTTATGAGTGTAATGCAGATTTTGGAGAGAAAATTTAGCAACTAAGGAGTAGCGGCACATTGTGAACCTTAGGAAGGCTTCCATCTCCAAGATGGGCTATTCTATAAGTTGAGAAAAATGTATGTGCCAAAAGATTGGAGGATTCAGCTGATGAGAGAAGCTCGCACTTCTTAGGTTGCATTTCACCTTAGGGCCATCAAAACAGTTGCAAATTTTCAAAGATTCATTACCTGTACTAGCCTAAGATGCAAATAATGGTTGAAAAATTCATACAGATATATGTATCATGGAGTACAAGCAAGTCTAATAATTGGCAGTTGGGTATGTAGCAACTTTTACCAGCTCCTTGTACAACATAGGAGAGTATCTCCATGGATTATGCAAGAGAATTGCCCGTCAACAATAAGGCATTACTGTCTGTTTGTCAATGTGGGTTAGTTTAACAAAATGTATGTTCTCATTCCTTGTGAAAAGACTTTTGATGCAAGTGATGAAACCAAAACATATTTTGCTAATGTTAGTGTTTATTTTTGTTTGCCAAGTTCTTCTGTTAGGAACTCTTGGCTTGTCCAACTCTTTTGGTACACATCGTGCAAGAAGATAGATACTAAAATGAAAATACCCACTGCTTTTCATCCTCAAATGGATGGGTGAACTTAAGTGGTCAATAGGACCTTGGTTCAGCACTTGAGAGGCTACAGTCAGAAACATCCTAAGATTTTGGATGAGAATTTGGTGCATATACAGCATTCTTATGATAGAGCTTTGCATTCTTCTACTAATAATCATCTCGTTTTAAAACATATTGTGCTTACTTATCATCAAGTACCTTTGAAGTTCCGATGGGTCATCCACACAGGCTATAAGATAAAGTGGACTCAGATGTCCAAAAGGCTGAGAAGTTCATAGAGAAGCCTCAGCAAATACACCACCAAGTGAAAGGAAGGTTGAAAGAGTCACAAGCCAAGTACAAAGCAAGACATGACCAGCACCATGTTGAGCACAAGTTCTGAGTTGGGGCCAAGTTATGATTGCACTTAAGAAAGGAAAGGCTCAAGGGAGAAGCCAAGAAGCTGAAGCCATTATAATATGGCCCCGTTCAAGACCATTGAGTAAGTTAGAAAGAATGTTTTCAGACTGAACATGCCTTCATACATGAGGGCATATTCTATTATAAATGTTGACAATCTGTCTCTTCAAGCATTCAATGTTGATTGAAGAGGCAGGGCCTTTGTTACCCATTGAAGACCTCATTCATCATCCTCAAGTAAAATTGTACAAGGATGTTGTGATATAGATTAAGAAGATGATGACAAGAAAGGAGGTGCAAGAGACTTCAAAGGTCAGTTACAAGGGTCAAAAACCAAGTAAAGTGAGGTAGTGTCTTAAGGAGAAGGTGAGGAAAATATTTCCCCATCTATTGAGTTCATGAGCTTTGGGGGAATAAAAGCCTCTTCCTAGACCCTTTCTTAAGCATTATTCATAGAGACAAAACCTTCTTAGAAGAAATAATAACAAAACCTTGACTTGAAGGAGAACATAGAGGTGGAATAGTTGAAGGGCAGCCACCTGATTGATCCAAATACCCAGGGGTACTTCCCAACAATTTCAAACTGCCTAAACTGATTGGTTCCAGTTTCTCCACAATCAAATCAATTAGTGTCAAATAGTCTAGACACCTCTCGATATTATGAAGCTGCCTTAACTGAAATTTAACAATGATCAAATATGTCAGAGTCAATAGTCTACAGGCGACATGTTTGGCTGCAATCAAATTCATTGCTTAAAGTCACAATACATAGGCAATGGACAAGAAAAGGGAAGTTGCTGTTTCTTTGAGCTTCTGAAGATGTCAAGTTTCTTGGGATTCCCTACTAAGTTTGTAACTAAGTAATAGGCTATAACAATCCCATTGTAACTTGTAGAAGGGGTTACTTTCATGTTATTGGACTGTAACAAAGCATTTGAGGGAAATCTAATAGCCTGCATAAATGTGCAATTGGAAGGCCTGGGAGTATGGTGCTTTTGTTGTTATAGATATTTAAATGTCAAGTTCATGTTATATAATGTCCATGAAGACCTCAAGGAGGTAGTAAACCTTCTATCTCTAGTCAGCAATTAGAGATGGTGGCCTGAGGGGATTTCATCCCACTCTTTTCAAGTTTTCACCCAAATTGGATTCCTCTAGGTCAATTCTTGTGTTGTACTCCATTTTCATTCAATGGTTTTTCTCTTGTACTGTTATTTATCTTCATGCTGATCCAGTTCAAGAAAGCTACATTAAGGCTATTTAGAAATGCCTTTTGCAAGTTTTACTTCTAGAACGGCAAGTATATCAATCTTTCATTAATAGGAATACTTAAGATTTGTGTTGATAAAGCAAGGAGTCAAATATCCACACTATTTTCAGATCAATATCAGCAATGCCTACAATCAAGTGGATTAGACTTTCCTTACATTAATCCTCGGAAGATTTAAATCCTCAAAGAACTAGTGCAACTCGAATTGGAGCTCCATCTCAAATTCTCACTTTTCTCTTTGGTAACTGGTGCCCAACAGATCTTTTCTCATGTTGAAGAAGCCTTGGGAAAGAAGATCCAATCTCCCCCTACCTCTTTGTAATCATCATAGAGGCACCAAGCAAATGTATTGCCATGGCTAGACCAAAAGATGATTCAATGGAATCAAGACTACCATGAACTACTCTGAGATTGCTTGTCATATCCTTATCATTCATGACACAATTCTTCTTATCCTCCAAGAGAGTGAGAGCTCTCAAATAAACCCTCTTATATTTTGTTGGAATATTTTGAAAGAAGATCCAATCTCCCCCTACCTCTTTGTAATCATCATAGAGGCACCAAGCAATTGTATTGCCATGGCTAGACCAAAAGATGATTCAATGGAATCAAGACTACCATGAACTACTCTGAGATTGCTTGTCATATCCTTATCATTCATGACACAATTCTTCTTGTCCTCCAAGAGAGTGAGAGCTCTCAAATAAACCCTCTTATATTTTGTTGGAATATTTTGTCATTGATGTCAAGGTTGAGCTGTGTGCTTACGTGCTTGACCTGCTTGCTCAGCTGCTTGACCTGCTTGCCTACCTGGTTGAGCTGCCTAGTTGCTTAGTTGAGGTGCTTACTTGGTTGCTTGAGCTGCTTGAGCTCCTTGGTTGTTTGCTTGACCTGCTTGCCCACCTGCTTGAGCTGCTTGAGCTGCTTGCTCGCCTGCTTGAGCTGCCTGGTTGCCTGCTTCAGCAGCTTACATGTCTTCTTGTCTACAAATCTTATGTCAAGTCAGCTATTCTATGTCAGCATGTTGAAAAGTCTTTGATTACCTTTTCTGTAGCCCAGATTTTGTTGATAGGTGTCATTGAATATGGGCAGAAACAAAGTCTATTTCTTTATGAGGCAGCAAATACTTTCTGTGGTTCAATTTCTTTACATGTGACTGCTTGAATATTATTTCCTTGGCTTATTATTTGTCAGCTATTCTATGTTGGAGTCGACTCTTTCAAGGTTACCACGTTTTCTCCTTATGTGGCAGCTGGAGATTATTGTTTTGAACATCTGTATATGTTAAAGGTGACGGTTCAATGAATACAGGGGTATGTGCAATATTGGCTTCAGGCATATTGTGTAGTGTGACGGTTTATGAAGGTGTTTGTACTGTAGACAGTTTCTACATTATTTCCAACGGCTCCACATCTGGTGATTGTCCGACTTTTGTCTCAAAGATTTTATTATCTGCAGACAGTAATATGAAGTTGTGTTTATTTAAAATGAATCGATATTCCAATGTTGTAACTTGTAACGGCTTCCCTATTCCTGTCATCGGTCTTGGAATGATATCGGGCCTCTCCTTTTATAGGTGCTTATCTCTTCCAGACGGCTCTTCTATTTAAAAGACGGCTTTTATCTTGGGTCGGTGGTAGGAGAATGTTTGGCATGGAGACGTTATGGTCATTACTCTATGTATGTGATGCTTTTGTTTAATGTAGAGGCGGCTTATATTTTATGGCAAGAGACGAAGTATCCTTCTATGGAGTGGGCTCTATTTTTATCGGGCTATGTATTTAAGGCGCCCTTTTAAGATTGCTATTACTTCCTTTCTCAAATGGCTTCATATATTTTATTGTGCCTACTTATTTTTGGAATATCTCCAGGTGGTTAAATATTTTGAACTTTTGTTGTGCCTTTACTGGTGTGTGTCGACATGTGTTCCTCTTGTTTGAGGCAGCTAGAGTTGAATTTTCTTCTAACGGCTTGAGACTATATTTGCCATTCTTCCAGCGACGGTTTCAAGCATGGAAAACGGCCATTTTTAAAGCTTCCAAATTTGATATTGTTGTACTCGACAAATGTATTTTGAGGCGGCTTATTTTATTTAACCTGGCATATGTTCTTTTTGAGGTCGGCTTTTTCAAATACAAAAATCATGCCAAGTAACGGTTTGCTATTAATATTGGTGGCTACAATTAATCCTTCAGGACATGTGTTTTGAGCGAGTATTTTAATTTTCTAAATGAGGCGGCATTTTTTTTGTGTCACGGCTTCACTATTTTGAGGATCACTTTATTCTTCTGGCAGCATCAGCCTTAGCTCTATTGTGAAGTTGTGTCTTTATTGGCACTAGGTTTAATATTTCTGGAGATGTTTTCTATTCAGGCTGAGTGAATATCTTTATAGCTTTTGCTCCTGGCGGTTTTCAATGTTTAATTCGTGACATTTACTTGCAATATTAAACTTCATTATCGAGTTTTGAAATAATAAATTTGAGGCGGCTTAATTTTGGGTGCGTCGACTATCTAGTGAAGAACGTTTTGCCTTTGTTGAAACAGCCCTCGTAATATTTGACAGGAGTTATGATCAAGATTATAAAAGTTCTATTGGTTTTCTGTAGCAAAGGTTTGTGCAGAAGAAAAATGAATAAGATGAAATAAGAAATTGTGGGGTTAAAGTTTGTAAAGGCAATCAAAAATATATTGACTCAATCATATAGTGGCGCTTAATCTATCTATCACTTTTGAGTTAAGTTTCAGGTGTGGTTGAGTTTGAAGATGGTATGAGCTGAATGAGACGTCTCTATTATCACTATATAGAGTTGCAATAAAATTAGCGATGTGTGTGTTGAAGAGTAACGAGACCTTTATGCATGAAGGAGCAAAGTTAAGGTTATCTGTGCTGAATGGAGATATATTCAATATCCATGGCAAGCAGTTATGCAGGGATTGAATGATTTGGTCTTCGGCCTTGGTGTTTGTTTTAAAAGAGTCATAAAGGGAACCTCAGAATATGATATACGTATTGCTCTGCTTTATGTAGGAGTCATGAAGTTTGAAGAAGATCGTGATACAGGGGTATTATGTATGAAAGTTTGTTTGTGTTGTGTGTACAGTGATGAATATACTCCACTACCTTATTTGAATACGTCTTGGAGTGGCTGTTTCATTTATATCTTTCAGGAGGATCATATTGAGTTGGAGTTGCACCTCTGATAGCAAGTGAAGTATGCTAGCTTTGTATGAAGATTGCAGTTTGTTTTTGGTATTGATGATGCTATTCAATAACTTGCCATAATCAGCTATAGCAGGATATGACGTTGTGAGTTTGAGCCTCACTGTTCAAGTGTAGGCATTGTTTGAAATCAGTGTTTTGCAGCTTTATATTCAAAGTCTGAAGTTGGTGCTTCAGCCACTGGAGTTGATGCTTCGATGTTTTCTGTGCATGTTGAACAGAATAATCAGCTACAGCAGGATATGACGTTGTGAGTTTGAGCCTCACTGTTCAAGTGTAGGCATTGTTTGAAATCAGTGTTTTGCAGCTTTATATTCAAAGTCTGAAGTTGGTGCTTCAGCCACTGGAGTTGGTGCTTCGATGTTTTTGGAGTAGGTGCTTTGAAGGAGGGATGGTGCTCTTGGTGGGTTGGTGCTCACTGAATGTAATCGGAGTTGGTGCTTTGAAGGAGGGTTGGTACTCTTGGTGGGTTGGTGCTTAAAAGATGTAATCAGGGTTGGTGCCCTTTGGAGATAAATAAATGCAATATTTTGCTGTGGTTTTTCCACGTAATCCTGGTGTTTATCTTGTTAATGGTGTTTGATGATGCTCTTAATGTTCTGATTTCTGATTTACTTGATTAATCTGGTTTAAAGTTTTAAAAAGTTCTGAAATACTGATTCGCCCCTCCCCGCGCTTCCCTCCTCTCAGTATTTCCTGTGTGCTCTTCATATTCTGTCCTCCAAGAAATCCATCGGCAATTGAAATTCCAAAACATACATCTTTGACATAAGTTCAACAACAATTATTGGCTGCTAAATTGATATTCACTCAAAATCCCCCTTTTCAAGGGCACAAACAAGAAACAACCGTAGAGCAATCTTCCGAACAAACAACTAAAACTGGCCCCACCCTTGGCAAGGTAAATGGTTGAATTTTGCAGGTAGTATAGTAATGATTAAATCAATTTACATGAACTCCTGATATTCATCTTCTCCATTATGAAGGATCAAACTGGATCACTGGAAACTCTAAAACAACACGTGAAAAGAATTTATGGCAAGGAACCTCGAAGTATTGTAAGCTTCTATTAGTTAGAACTTAGATCCATAGTTGCCGGGAAACTCCATTTTGGGAACATAGACAACGTACCAGTCCCCGTACCCAAAATTTCCGGCAAATCATTTACATATAAAATAGCCGTCTCCTTATTCATTTAACTCACGTACCCTAATTTTATTGGTGTCCCCGTCCCCGTACCAGTCCCCGTACTCTGTGTCTCCCGGCAACTATGCTTAGATCAGATATCACCCATCTTCCTAAAAGAAAAGCAGAGCAAGCCTCAGGGACCTTGGTAGTTATAATAGCACCTCTGGGATAAAAGTTGGCATGGGAATTGAATTCAAACACCCCTCAACTATGAAGTCTAGTTTTAAGAATTAAGTACCTAGATGAGGAGGACACAATCCACTGCTTCTCAATAAATGTCCTTCCACAAGGCTCTCATCTGTGGTTTTCCCATGGGTTAACCATTGAAGGTTTGGATGAAATCAAGGATGCCTCAACCCAGTAATGGGGCACAGTCGTCCACAATTTCTATTTTTCAAAAATCATTCAAATACACCCAATTTTGAACTAAAGGATGCCAAGCTATTTATTAGCCCTGCTGAACAAACTACAAGAACTAATCAAAATTCTCAAGAGAAGAATCAAGCTGGATGATGATCATGACACCCTTCATTAGGCTAGCATGAATTTGGGTGATTATGTAGTGAGGGTTGGTAATAGAGAGGTATTCCATCCATCAGTCCCATAGAAGGGTCTCAATTGGTTTTTGAAGCAAATATGGTCGAGCTTCTGCCTTCCCAACACAAGTGTTCTTGCTTAATTAGCCTCATATCACTTCATACTAAGTCAAGAGAAACTGAAAAGAAAGGGATTTCAAGGCCCTAGCAGACATGAACTATGTAATAACAAAAAGGAAAATTTGGAACAATTTCTATTGTTCTTCAATATACCCAAAATATATGGCATTAGCCTTTAGGCAAGCTCAATCTTGCGTGTCTCACTCCCAAGTCCATGCCCAAGCTGCTTCTTTCCTAGCATTGTCTAAACCAAAAAATCCCAAACCGGAGCACTTTGGAGAGGCATACCCTCCCAAATTCTTTGAAACATTTTGTTGAGCACAATAGGCACATATTTTTAATATAAAAAACTGTTATCATAAAGATGTATAATAAAGATCGCAATGAATGCCTCTTAATGGATCTCTTTTTAAGAAAAACTCCACCCATATGCTCTAAACCAAAAAATCCCGAACCGGAGCACTTTGGAGAGGCATACCCTCCCAAATTCTTTGAAACATTTTGTTGAGCACAATAGGCACATATTTTTAATATCAAAAACTGTTATCATAAAGATGTATAATAAAGATCGCAATGAATGCCTCTTAATGGATCTCTTTTTAAGAAAAACTCCACCCATATGCTCTAAAGCAAAAGGATAAAAGGTTGTTTCCAAACTAGCATCAAACCCATTGATGCTAATGCAAAAGTAGGAACAATGGTCAAGAGGATATCAATCAAACAGTCCCCTCCTCCTAGATGTATGGAAACTCAAATTGAATAATGTTTCCAAAGGAAACCTGAGTAGGGCTGAGGCGGATTGCATAATTAGGGACAGCTCTCAACAGTTGGTAACCTCCTTGTTGATCCCTCATGAGACAAACAATGAGGCAAAAGCAATGGCCTTGGAGGAATGCTTATGATTAGCACACCAGCCTCTATCTCCACCCTTGAAGTCAAAGTATATACCTAGATTACAATCTTAACAATGAATGACGTGTTGCGCAAATGGTTGTCATTGCACCAATCAATCGACTTGTTAATGCCCGACAGAACCGCCAGAGTTAATGAATCCACGGGAGACGGTTAAGCCATAACACAAACCTGAGC
>VDFB02283848.1:0-83895 GCA_007258455.2 Sequoia sempervirens | reverse complement strand
TAAAGGCAAGTGCCACCAACAGTTGGAGAGATCACCATTTCGTTGGTGATCTTGCACTGCATTTGACAAATGCGATTATACATTTAGACTACAAAGGAACGAAGACAGATGACACATAGATCATTTGCTTTGCACCCGCAAATGATAATCGGAACATAGACTATAAGTTCTTCCAAATATATACGCGCAGATCAAAACTCATAGATTTTGTAACAAATATATTCACAACCAAATATAACAGAGGAAAAACAAAAGGTTGATCGTAGATTCACACGGGGAACATTACAATCAACACAAAGGTCAAATAAACACAAATTTAAATTGCCTCTTTATTCCTTTGATAAAATAAAAGCTCATTGACTTGACTACCTCTGTACCAAAGATTGTGTTTTAAAAGAAAATCCCTATAGTCCTCCATTTCCAGCACTGAATAATAATCATCCCTTCCCCTTTACAAAATTTACAATAAATAATTAAAGGAGACCTTTCAATTCCCGTAACTAACTCTTTTAATTATTAATCACTAAAATAAACTTTTGGACTTCTCATGCATATATCATTAACTCACAAAAATGAGTTAGAATATTGTGACTATACACTTTGTAATAAGATAATATGTTTATGATTTAGATTGACAAGCAAAAGGTTATCAAGGCATTCTATCAAGCAAATTGTTCCTGAAATAATTCGTTGAACAATATTACTATGTGAACTTGAAGTTACTGATTCTCTGTAGTGGCAACCAAATATCTTCCTTTGTAAGCTTCTAGCCACTTTCCTGCAACTACTTTGGTCCACTGTCCTTGGTTCTATTCTTAGATACATGATAATCTTCTTAATTGCAATCAATTCTATTGCCTCTTCTCACCAACTGATAATTCATGTTAAAAATCTGCATTCGGTTGCACAGTGCTAGATAAAAGAACATTTGCACTGACATCACAAGTTTTTTGTTCATTTCTATCTACACTATCCACCGTATTCCCAATTTCAAAATTGGAACTGTTGTGACCTTTTCACACATCGCCCCATTCAAGATGGGGACCCCCTAATTTTTACTCCATTCTGGTATTTTGCCTTTGGTTTTTGTCTCTCTCTTTCCGTCTCTTTTCTGCTATCTGCCTTTCCGGGGATGTGCCTGCCATTGAGCTTAAACGTGAAATTTTGGCTAAGTTTGCGATTTAGGGTTTGTACTTTCCTGGTCAATTTGAAGTCAAACGGAGTGAATAAATTGGGATATGAGCCTCACGTTGCGGTCAACATGCTTCCAGCAGGTTCTTAGCTAAATTTCAGTGAATTCTGACAACTTACTATTTTTAGTAAGTACCAGATTTGGGGCGTTCTCTCAGCACTTCTGAAGTTCTCTCAGTCACACTGCATCTAGAACACGTCAGGCTACTCGTCTGCAAATTTTGAGCTAAAACTGATGACTTTCTATTTTTAGCAAGTTCACCTTCAGGAGCAAATTTTAGGGTTTATATGTGAAGTTTTCCAGTGAGATTCCTTCTGCGTTTTCTGAGACCTACATGCTGATATAACATGCAAAATGAGATGATGACTTTCAGAATTCAGCCTTCAGGGGCTATTTTTAGGGTTTGCATGTTAAAAATTTTTTGGCATGTCTGAACCTTCCTTGTGGGTTTGTCGAGGGCTTCGCAGTGGTATAACATGCAAACCAGGATCAAGACTTTTTCAGAAGTTGTCTTTAGAGGCTATTTTTAGGGTTTGCATGTAGAGCTTTTTAGTGCATGTCAAGTGATTCTTTATGGGTTTTTCAAGAGCTACACAGTGATGTGACATGCAAGGCGAGATGATCAATTTTCAGAGATTTACTATTTTTAGTAGGTCCATTCCGGAAGCTGCCCAGCGCATCAGGATCACAAACAAGGTGAAGTGCAATAGAAATGAAGTTAAACGAAGTTCATTTGATAGACATGCAAGTCAAATTAGGGTTTCCAACTTCGGGACCCAAAATGAGGGGTAAAATGCCAGAATTTTCAAAAACCGATGTATCCCACTGCGATCAGTATCTTTCAAGCTATCCACCAGTGAAATTTGAAGGCAATTGGAGCACTTACTATTTATAGTAAGGCGTTCCAGAAACAAGCTATAAATAGTAAATCAGTAGCAGGCGCTAGTGTGAACAGGCAAGTGTACCAATGAGGACCACATCATTCAAATTTCAAGACAAACGGAGTTGGGGAAGTATTAAAATCAGGCAATTGCTATAAATAGTAAACCACCTTCAAAAACATGCTATAAATAGCAGGTCAGCTTGAGATGGCAGTGTGAACCATAATGCGAGACTCGGACACGGCTCGGACTCGGCTAAGGGCGACTTCGACAACCCGGGACTCGGACGCGGCGCAGACGCGGCAAAATGAAAAAAAGTTGAAAAAACCCTAGAAATTTAGAGATTTTTAAGGATTTAAAACTTGTTTCAAGCACCCTTTATTAAATACAACACAAATAAAAGCAAATTTGATCACATGCACAAGTATACAACGATCACATAAGTATAAAGTACACAAATTGAAGTTGCGCTACTAAAGGAAATAGCATACTTAGATATATAAAATTAGTCAAATGTATACAAAACTCATGGAATATGAAATCCATGACATTAAATGTTCCAAACAAATATGAAATATCAAAACAATAACTACAAGTCTATGGCTCAAAGGAGTTTGCATCCTTCCTACGAAGGCATCTAAGGTGGGTCCTAGATGATGTAGCAACTACAACCATAGTCTTTGCTTGTGACTCCATGCTACCCTCACCAACATTAGTTGTGGATGTGTTTGCTCATGCTTTAGTTTCCTCCTCTGCCATGGCTATAGCCTTAGCCTCTCTATTTGCCCGGTCAACCCAATCAAGGTCCTCGTCACTAACACAAGTACACATCGATCATATAAGTATAGAGTATAAACACAAATTGTAGTTGAGTTTCCCAAGGAAATAGCACACTTAGATATATAGTCAAAGACTCAAATGTATACAAAAATCATCGCATATGAAATCCATGACATCAAATGTTCCAAATAAATATAAAATATCAAAAGATTCAAAACAATAACTAGAAGTCTATGGCTCAAAGGAGCCTGCATCCTTCCTAGGAATGTGTCTAAGATAGGTCATGGATGATGCAGTAGCCATAATATCAAGTATTAGGGAAATTTACCTAATGGGGTTGAGGGGCAATGCCCTTTGTGGGGGTGTAGGCATAGTGCCTCTAGTGGGGTCGAGGGGCAGCACCCCCAACGGTGCCAAGGGCAATGCCCATTGCGGGGGTTTGGGAGCAGCGCCCCAATGGGGTCAAGGGGCAACGCCCCTTGCGGGGGTCTGGGGGTAGCGTCCCTTGTGGGGGTCTGGGGGCAGCGCCCCCAGCGAGGTCAAGGGGCAACGCCCCTTGCGGGGGTCAAGGGGAAGCGCCCCCGGTGGGGTCAAGGGGCAACGCCCCTTGCGGGGGTCTGGGGGCAGCGCCCCTAGCGGGGTTGAGGGGCAGCCCCCCTAGCGGGGTCCCAGGGTCGAGGGGCGAAGCCCCCGCCACCAAGCCCAAATGAAGACCTCCAAAACCATACAAACCTTCATGGAATACATCATTTTGCATTCACAATAAGTAAGAAAAAAATAAGTTTTAACTTTAAATTCCAAGTAATTTTTTGTACTTTTCAAACCCTGCCTTTGCCGAGTCTTGCTGACAAGACTCGCCTGGACTCGGCGAGTCTGGCAAGTCCACCAAACTCGGCGAGTCCAGCCAGGACTCGGCAAGACTCGGCCGAGTCCGAGTCCGAGCCCTCAGGACTCGGCCAGGGTGACTCGACTCGGGACTCGCCGAGTCTTGGCGAGTCCTGGCGAGTCTCGTAACTATGTGAGCAGACTAATTAGGTTATGAGGATCCTGTGGTTAAAATTTCAAATCAGTTCAAGCTTCAGAAGTATGAAAACCTGGAACTTACTATATATAGTAAGGCATGAGCTGGCAGAGGTTGAGAAAATTCTAAGTCTAGAAAATATCCTCCTCCACATGCAAAATGCGCCCAACTACAAGAGACATGAAGTGAAAAATTTTCTAAATCTGGACTCAAATCCTGCTTGACCCCCTCAATGTGCCCAAGGAAGGAGGAAGCCATAAAAATTTTCTAAGGCATGAAGTTTGTCCACCTCCTACCCCTAAATGCACCCAAGTAACCACTATGAAAATGCGCCCATGCTTGAAGAGGAGTCAAAGCAAGTCAAAGGCATGGGAGTCAAACTTCCTTCTCCACCCTTTGAATGCGCCCATGAAGTTATGACCTATGCTAGACATGGATGTTAAATCCTCCTCCATGTGTGAAATGTGCCCAAGTAAAGGTAAAAATGGAAGGAAGTTACTAAGGGTTTGAAGTCAAGCAAGGTGAAATTGATGAGAGAAGTTACCAAGGCGTGGTGAAATCCTCCTCCACTATCAAAATGCGCCCAAAGTGAGTTATAGATGAAATTTGAAATGGGCGTTGAAAGTGTTAAGTCCACCTTGGCATGTTAAATGTGCCCAAAGATGTTGGAGGTGGTAGCTTCTAAAAGGAAAATATTCTAAGGCGTAGAAGTTAATTCCTTCTGGACATGTGAAGTGCGCCCCAAGGATGTTGGAGGCAAAATATATAAGTGTTGATGAAAATTCCTCACCACAGGAAAAATGCGCCATGATTGGAGAATGAATGGAAAGAAATTTTCTAAGGAAAAATTCAAATTCCTCCTTGATTCCTAAATGCGCCCATGCTGATGATATTGTTTAAAAATTTTCTAAGTATTAAAATTTCACCTACTAGAGAAAATACGCCCAAGTTGATGGAGGAAATGAAATTTTCAAAGGCATGAATAAAATTGACAAAGATAAGTCAGAAGGTGCCAACTTCACGAAGATGATGAAAATTTTCAAAGCCAAGCAAGAAAGCATGCCCAGAGATGAAGAATGGAAATAAATTTGATAAAAAAATGTTTTTCCTAAGGTTAAAAATTTAAAAATTAAATGTACCCCTTCGTTTGTGGACCCATGGATTCAACACCTTCTGAAGGGAATTTTCTTCTAGGTATCGGACGTTTGCGATGAAGAAGGGATTTCAAAGTCCCTCACACTTCGCCAAGGCTTTCAAGATAAATATTTTGATGGGCACTTAAATAATGAAATTTCCTAAGTGAAAATTTAAAATTTTCTAAGGCAAGAAGGATAAATGGTGTTGTTGAAATAAAATGCCTTGGCGGATGAATTCAAAGTTGTTTGCCTGGGTGAATTTGCTCAAATTCTTCATGAGATGAATCTTCCTTGGCAAGAGATGAATAAAATTAAGTGTCAGAGCTTCAGCTGGTGAAGTGAATTTCTTAAAGATGCAATTGAAGTTGATATTTTCAAAAAAATGATTTAAAAATGCTAAGTACGCCTTGATCAGTGAAGTGAATCTTTTGGAAATTCTAGAAGGTCAAATATTCCTGACGCCAGATGACAAGTGTTACAACTGCCAGAGGAGGGAGATTTGAATTCTTGCAAAGAAGTAGTGGAAATTTAATAAATTGTCTAAAGATAGCTTCTTCTAGAATTCGACTTAGCTATTTGAGTTGAGAAGTTGTTTCATTTTCTCCATCAGCTGAAGAAGTACGATTTGAGCTCTGAGGTGAAGATTGCAGTGCAAGTGAATAGTTGAGTGTTGAAAGTTTGAAGCTGAGCTTTGAAGAGCGCGAAATTTGAAGTCTAAGTGGCTGAAGTAAAGTTGGTCGATTTTCTCTAAGTAGTGAAGTTGCTGAGGCTTGCTTGGAAAACTTTCTAAGTCTTGAAAGTTCGAAGTTGCTAAAGGAGAAGTTGAGGATGGCTGAAGTAAGAGCAACTGGAAGAGATAATAATGTTGCGTCCAGGCAGGTTGTTATTAAGAAGCTGAGCAAGTCATTCCTACCGGAGTCAAATTCTCGTCGAGGTTGGGCAAGCTGGCTGACACAAATTTGGATTCTTTCAACATGGAGGCTTTTAAAAGTCGAATGATGGGAGTTGGAAGCCATCGTCCTTCGATCACTTTGCACAATATTGTTCAGAGTGGACAATATGTAGCTGCTGGTTTTCTGCCAGCAATTCGGTGTCCAGAGTTGATTATGGAGTGTGCTAACTGCTACGACCCTAATCACAGGTCTATTGTCTCACCTAATGGTAGATTGTTCGCCAACCTCACACCTGCAGCTATCGGCGAAGCATTCGGAATTCCATCACACGAGAGGATGATTTATAAGACGAGAGAGCGTGCTGAGAGAATGTATGCTTCAACATTCGAGAGACGTGCTAATATGATCAACGCTCATAGGATGAACAATCCCAAGCCCTCTCGCACGAAGTTGCCGAAGTAGATAATATCAGATGATTTGAAGCAGGAGTATTGTGACCTGATCATGATGCTCAGCAAGGTTGGAGGCTGCCCCCAGGCATTTATCTTTGAGCCTTAGATGTTCTATTATATCAACCTTGTGCTAGAAGGAAAAGAGCACATCAATTGGGCAGTGATGATTAGTGACAATTTGCACGAGCAGCTTCGGAGTTTGAGGACAAAAACATTTTACATGGGCTCATATATTGTATACATGTTGGCTCGTATGACTAAATACAAGGGAATTTCATACAACGAGCCAATCGGATTTGGCTCTCATCAGTTCAAAATTCATGAGGCTTGTCCGCAGCTGTACCTGACAAGCACGTCCCATTACAAGCGGGTCAATGATGCCTTCACTATGCACATAACAAGATCACTTCAGCAAAGGACTCATCATAGGATCTCAAGGGAATTCCAGGAATTAATAGAAAGGTATGGGTGCTGGTTTATTCAGTTTCCGAAATTTACTTACATCAGGTTGCAAGGATTCTCTTCATACCCGTATAGATTGCCTAAGTACTCAACAAATAGAATTTTGATGTTAGAGATATCTAGGCAACTCATTTCCTATGATAAGATTCAAAAGAAAAAGAAGAAGGGAGGACTTGACTTCCCAATCACCATGGGGAATTCAGATGGAGTGTGTCCTTCACTTCAGGCAGCCAGGGAAGCTGAAAACGAGCTTCAATTCTTCCACCTTTCTTATCACACCAGTAGGCAGCATTATGACCCCCATAGCAATATCAGATGGGAGTTGTCAGAGGAGCTCAAGCATAAGGAAAACATTGAGGATTACTGGGCTGGTGCATTAGCTGAAGCTGAAGTTAGGAAAAGGATGTTCTCGAGGCTACCATTGAGCATGATTAGGGAGTGTGAAATTATTCTAGTACCAGATCAGGTGGACGAGGACATGAATGTTCATCCAGATTATGAGGCAGTGAGAGACACGCCACTTCCACTCCCAAATTGGTCAGAGCCGGAGATTGCTGATTTGGACACACTTTGTATACTAGTCCTAACATTCACCAGAGCATGGGTTGAAAGACATGTGAGCAGATTGAAGAGTAGGTCAATTCCTTTGACTGGTCAATTCCTTTGACTTACAATTTGATGGGAGATCATAGGACGCCCACTGCTTCTAAAAAGAAACAAGTTACTCGAGGTCCAAAATCTCGAAGGAAAGAGCTAGTTCAGCCGAAGCCTCCGTGAATTGTGGTACAGTCACCTACGCCTTTGGAGACACGTTCTCCAAGTATTCAAGAAGTTTCGCTATTTGCTGATCAAAGAAATATGTTGAATAAGGAACAAGAATTACATGAGGAAAATCAGCCACCATGAAGAGAATCAATTGGCCAGTGTCAATGCACCCACCAGAGATAATCAGCAAAAGGAAGATGAGGAAACTGCTACTAATACACACTTCCAGCTTGAGCTTGAGGCGGCTCTAGAGGATGATGCAATTTCAGGAGATACTCAGCCCATAGAGGCCAATGAGCCTCGCTAGAATGAAATTAGAGAAGAAATCTGTGAGGAAGAAGCAAGAGATGAGTAGTCGTTTGTTATGCAACAGGTAGTACCAGACTGGCTCAGAGATAGAATGAGAAGGAGCCCTAGTGAAGAGGCTGATCCAACAGTAGAGATGGAGGAATTTTTGAGTCGGATCAATGCGCCTCCAACAAAGAAGAGAGCTAGGAAATTTTCGAAGATCTCAACATATGAGGATGGCTCTCGCACGCTTCATGTGGTTGTGCCAAGAGTTGATTGTGATCGAGACGAGGCTGTACCAAAAAATTATATGATCACTACCATGGAGTTAGGTCGCCCCACAGGTGCACGGATCATTGAAGAGTGTGATAACTCCTATTAGGCACTTAAGGACAAATTGCTCAGGACAGAAGGCAAGTACAAGAAATAGAAGAAAGAGCATAGGACTTTGATTGGCTACATGTAGCATCTATCTTGTCCTTATGGGAAAGAGATTGCAGCGATTGAGCTTCCAGCCGAATTGTCTAGAGAATCAATTAGTGGCTTGGAGGATTTGAGAAAGATGGCACAGGAGGTAGAAAAATGGGTTGCAGGTGTTCGTGTCGAGACAGAAAAGTTCATGGAAGATCTTGCTCATGCTTATTAGCAAGATTCTGGCATTATGGCATGGATGGAGGCAGTTGATCAGGTCTGGGGTAATGCTCATGTCTATTAGAGCAAGGTTATTCAGTATCTGGAGGCCTTGATGCATACTCCCTTGTAGATGTTGATTGATGGGGGAGTGATTCAAGAGGGTGACAGGTACGATTTTACTGGCTGGTACTCTTCAGTAGTCACAGGTCGTGGATTCTTCGATGCAGCACAAACAGATTTAGCCAAAGTCAGGAAGGCTATGACGAACATTATTGATGGAGTCTTGAACACCTTGGAGGCAATCTTTGCTAGAAGGCTGGATTTTGATGAGGTGACTACTGATGGCTTGAGGAGTAGGCTGCCACCTTTCTTTTCGGAGGTGAATACTTTTGTGTAGGATGACTTTGAAAATATTTCGACTTTCTCCAGCCTAATTCAGAATACACAGGATGCTTTAGTTTCCTGGAGAAAATCTTGCACACGGCATGGGCAGTCAATTACGGTGTTAGAATTTCAGCTTGATCACATTTCGCCAATCTCAGTTCAGGAGGTTGAGGCCGTGCTCGTCAGATTCATTGATTTTGCAGCCAAGGAGAAGGAGAATGGAAACGCACTTATGGATGATGACCTTCTAGAAGACTGATTGTGGGCATTAATTTCCTTTGCTATTTTGGGAGTGAGTGGGAATCTTTTGATTCATTTATTGTACCACTCCCCATTCTGGCAGTTTTTAGGGTTAGGGCTAATGTGGCTTAACCTGAGCCATTCATTTGATTGTAATCTGACCCATCCATTAGACTAGGCTATCTATAAAAGGGGCATCCCCCCTCATTTGTACATTATTAGACATTAGATCAGTAGAGAGGAGACATTCTGTTAGAGCAGAGAGATAGCTTAGCTTAGTTTTTTAGCTTAGCATAGTTTGGAGAAGGAAAGTTTTCCTTGAGAACTTTTGTAAGAGATTGTTGTGAAAACTATCATAATAAAAAGAAGCTTTCATTGATGGTGAATTTATCTTTTTTATGAGCAGCTAGCAAGATTTCTTCACCCCTTCTACTTCAAGTAGCATAGATTAGTGTAATTTTCATTTTCATGCAAGTAGATGTTAGCTGTGGATTTGTGGTGTTGATCAAGGCAACTTCGTTGTAATCCATACCACTAGCAGCTTGCTGACGGCAAGTTTTCCTTGTGTGGTCAACTGGAAAACATTACAAGCTTAACTTCAATTTTGATTCATGTGTTCATATGCGTTGTCCTGATGATACTTGCATGTTGAGTTGTGATTTGAATACCTTTCGTTGCTCATTTGAAGATTGCACCGACTTTGTGTAGGTTGTCCAATGTGAGGCGAAGCAGAGTCTGGTTGAAGTCTGCCGAAATTGATCCCACATCTCGTCTTTAGATAGAATTTAGATCTTCTAGAACCCTGCACTCTTTTCATTTCAGTACATTTCCAGTTAGTTTTAGGAAAACCGTACCTCATTGCTAAATCATCCGTATTGCATAAATTCCCTTCCAATCATTAACCTGTTGTCAGCTGCAAACCTTTTGAACAATTGTGTAAGTCCCCTTATGTAAACAACAAATCACAACAAATTAACTGAGGGTATTCCATAGAATTTTCGGAACCTTGGAGTTGAACATACGAACTTTCTGGCAATCTTAGCGTATGGAATTCTTTGATCAAGAGAGAATGGAGTAGCCTTCAGATACTTTGTTCTGCTGATTGGTGTGGTCACAAAAATCACATCAACAGGAAGCCCTGTCATTTTCCAAGCGAATAATATCCTTAGAGACAAAAGATTGCTTAAAGATTTCTTCTGGAGGCCTCACAATTTTCCCAATTCCAAAATCATCATCAATGTTGCTTGAAATGTTAAACAAATCTGGTCCAACATTGGTCATCCTAATTTCAATCCACTCCTCTCATAAGCAAAAACCTACTTGTTGTGACCTTTTTCACACATCGCCCCATTGCAAATGGGGACCCTCGCTGGTTTGCTCTTAGGGTTTCGCGTTGAGTAGCAATTTCATAGCCTCTGATACCTGGGAATTTCATGTCACGGTCTAGAGTCATCATCCGAGCCAAGTTGGGAGTTTGAGCCTGAAACTGAACGTAAACATCATAGAAGTGCTTAGAAGGCCTCGCAGACGAGGATCGCCTGTGCTTTCGCTCAATTCTGACACTTCCTATTTTTTAGGGATTCTGCTTTTTTGCTTTTTTGCTTTTTTCGTTTTTGGCATTTCTGGCCCAATCTGGAATTTACTATTTTTAGAAAGTTGCTTTTTGCTTTTTTCTATTTTTAGTAAGTTTCTATTTTTAGAAAGTACAGGGTGTCATTAGCATTTGAGTCAAAAGTTTCCATTTTTGGAACTAAAAAGCGAGCAAAAATCAAGCAAAGATCGAAAAATCATGAGAAAAGCAGAGAAAAGGCGCATGCAAGATGAGAAAAGCAGAGAAAAAGCGCATGCAAAGTCAAAAAAATCAACTGGATAAGATCACGCCTTTAAGAGAAAATCACTGAAAAATCAAGAAAAAAGCAGGCAGATCATGGTGAAATTCGCCTAAGTCTGAAAGAGGTACGAACTTTAGAAAATCCAGTTGAAACTTTAGAAAATCCAGTTCGAAAATCCATTGATCAAAGGGAAAATCCAAGTAAAATTAATCTATTTGAGGAAATTCGCATTCTTCAAGAAAATCCAGTTGGAAAGTGAAAATTCCAGTTGGACAAAGTAAAAATCGACTAAGGCATGAAAAATTATTGAACTGGACTTTAGGAAATTGAGTGAAGTGAAAATTCCAGTTGGGAAGTGAAAAATTCAGTTGGAAGTCGAATTTTCTCAAGTTGGAATCAAATTTTTTCTAAGGCAAAGTCACTTTGAGAAGTCAAAATTCCAGTTGAAAAGTCAAGAAGTCCAGTTGAAGGTCGAATTTTGCTAAAGGCAAAAATAAAAGAAAAACTTAAGTTTTATTTTAAAACTTAATCACCAACCCAAAAGGGACGCCTTGTTTGAAAAGTCAAAGATCAGGATAAGATTGCTTTTTCGTTTTTAAAGCAAAATGCAACCAATGAGAGGAAGAAGTCGACCTAAATTAATTTGGGAAGGTTTTTATTATAAAAGATAACTTGTGAGCTCATTTTTCATTATTTGCAAAAGTCGAACTTTCTTCACAGGCAAAGCTCTCCCAAGAAAAGACGTCTTTTTCAGCTGCAAGTGGATTTTTCTTGAGTTCCAGAACATTGAATTGGATTTTTTCTCCTCCTTTCCGGATTTTCTTCAAACAACTGCAGGTTATCTTTGGCGATTTTGAAAGGGGAATTGGATTTTTTCATTAGAGATTTGAGAAAACTTCAGTATAAACCTTAAAAAATCCAAAAGATTATTTAAAATTCCACGAATGCTCTTTGAAAATAATAAAGGCAAATCGATTTCATTTAAGAATTTATTCTTCATGCAGCCTTTAATCAAGTTCTGGATTTTTAATTAATTTTTCAAAATTTCTCCAGCCAAGAAATCGCCTTTTTTCAAATTTATTAAAAAATTCTCTAACTTCGAGTTTCTTACAGGCACAATGTCTTCTCCAAAGAACGTGGGAGGTGGAGTCAGAAAAGCTCAAGTCAAGGAAGTCCTGAAGGAATTTCATCCAGAATCCCAGTTATCCTCGAAGTGGAAGAAAGTGACAGATACAAACTTTGAACAATTTAATGCGATTCAGCACAAGAGAAGGATGTTTGGCACAGAAAACGAAATGCCTACACCTATCGCCTCAAATATTGTTAAGTCTGGACTTCATCAAGCAGCAGGATTTCCGCCTGCAGTTCAGTGCAATGAGTTAATGGTTGAATGCGCCAGAAGGTACAATCCTCAAACAAGATCAATTAAAACTCCCAATGGAATCACCTTGGCCTATTTCACAGAGGATTCAATCAGGGAAGTATTTGGTATTCCCCATCGCCGGAAAATGTTGAACAGGACTCAGCAAGAATCACAGGCCATGTTCGATCAAGCCAAGGAATCCTGTATGGACATCATCAATTCCAACTGGATTAAAGAACCCAAAAGACATCGCTCCAAGTTGCCAAAGAGACTAATTTGCACAGATTTTAAGATAGAATGCAGTGATATGATTCACATGCTGAACAGAGTTATGGGAACGTCTCAAGGAGCCTTCTTTGAGGTGTGGATGTTTTCATACGTGGAGGAAATCGTATTGGGAATGGAGGCTATAAATTGGGCGAAGTTGATAAGTGATAATATCGATTCCAGTTGAGAAAGCTTGAAAAAACTAAAACCTTCTACATGAGTTCTTATATGGTTTATATTCTGACAAGATTCACTAAGTACAGAGGACTGATTTGTAAAGGCGAAGTGGGACTTCGGAAAGATCAACTCAAATCATATGATTGTTACCCGCAGCTCCAACTACATTACAGGGACAATTTCAAGATAACAAATGACGCCTTCCTTATGTACATCACGCGAGTTCTTCAAGGAACAGTGCAGAGAAGGCTATCTAAAGAAGCTATGGCAATGCTTGACAAATTCGGGTCTTGGTTTATCCAGTTTCCGACATTTACTTATATAAGAATTCATGGATTCTCTGATGCTCCGTACAGACTTCCTCGATACCCAACAGACAAAATTGTTATGCTTGAAGTTGCAAGGCAACTAGCATGTGTAGACTCCATTCAGGCGAAGAAGAACAAACAAGGAGTGGATTTTCCGGTTGCAATTGGAAAAATGCTAGAAGTCTGTCCTTCGTTACAATCAGCCAAAACAGCAGGGGTAGAGTTGCAATTTTACAAATTCAGCACCTATAATCCAAGATCCGATTATGATCCATACCTGAGAATGCACGGGAAGAAGTCCCTTCATGTTATGCAGATCGAAGATTACTGGTCTAACCTGATGGACGAGTATGGAGTCAGGAAGAAGGCTTGGTCAAGAATTCCAGTTGAACTTGTGAAAAGGTGCGACTTGTTTCCTATACCTGACCAAGTGAAAGACAACGGGGACTACATTCACCCTCAGTTTGAACAAGAAAAAGATAGGCCTATCTTATTGCCTAACTGGACACAACCTGAGATGGCCAATTTGAACACATTGATGAAGGACATTTTTGCTTACTCAAGGGAATGGGTCGATGGTCAGATCAGCAAGTTGAGGAAGGAAGGAATTTCTCTTACTTACGCCACATTGAACAATAAGGATGGCCAGGAGGAAGCAATTGGCGAAAATCCTGATGAATCTGCATATCCTAGCAAGAGGAAGGTAGTAAGTGGAAACCTTCAACTAGAGGAAAAGGAGTCAGCTAATGAGGAATTGGAGAGTAAGAAGCAAAAGGTGACTGAAAATCCCTCATCTTCAAGGACTTTGTCAGTTGGAGTAATTGAAAAGGTATCCGTTGTTGATATCGAGCCAAGCTATGAGCAAGAAATTCAGTTTCAAGAGTTAGAACAGGTGGATTCTTTCCAAAATCAAGCCTCCACGGAGTGTTTAGAAGGAGATGATACTTTGATGATTGAAGGTGCAGGAGATACTGAGATCCTTGAGGACAATGAAGAACTAGGAGATGAGGTAATTTCTGCTCTTAAAGGAATTAATGATGATGTTCAGTTAGAAGATGGGATGGAATTATCCACAATCCCAGATTGGCTAACTGAAAGTTTGAAGAAGAAGTCCAGACCACTGGATGAGGTTCAACCAGTTGAGAGCATACAGGACTTCCTAGAAAGAATTGGCAAGGCTAAAACGCCAAAGAGGCCTAAGAAATATTCTCAGATTACCAGGAATGATACAGGATCCAGGATCTTACAGGTAGCAGTCCCGAAAGTTGACAAGCTAAGAGATCAGATTGCTCCTATGGATTATGAAGTTACAACGTTGGATATTGGGCCAACGACAATAGATCAGGATTTCCATGAGTTGGCGGACACTTCCAAAGCCATCAGGGAAAAGTTTGATAAAACAGAAGAGAAGAAAGAAAGGTTGGAATTGGAAAATCTAAGGCTGATAGAGTTCATTCAGCAGCTAACAGCCCCTTTGCGCCAGGAAAATGCAGCCTTTATTCCACCGTCATCTCTCACTCCGGAGTCTGTTGATGTTCTTGAGGCTATGAGGATTACGAGTCAAGCAACCAGGAGTTGGGTGACCAATATTTCAAAACAAATGGAGCGATTCTTGGAGAAGTGCGCCCAAACTTATGACAGATCTGCATTGCTGATAACTGAAGTTAGTCAAGTTGAGGACCATTGGGAAGATTTCCAGTATGTACAGGACAAAGTGATACCTCGTTTGAGGGTTCTAAAAGAAGTTTCCTTGCAAATTTTGATCCAGGAAGGTGTTATCGAAGAAGGAGCCTCATATGATTTCAGCAGGTGCTATTATTCCTTACTAGCCAAAAGGAAGACATATGATGGAATAAAGGAAGAATGTGCTGCTATACGGAGCACGATTGAGAAAATTCAGTTCAAAATCCTCACTTCTCTTGAAGGATTAACAGGACAAGAACACCATGATACGAATGGCTTAGACTTAGAAGGATTGAAGAAAAGTGTGATGAGCATTTACTTCAAGGAAGTGCAGATTATTACAGAGAACCAGCTTGATGATATGTCTTCTCTTTTGGCCTTCATGGAGAACTTTCAGAAGCAGGAGGCTAGATGGGAGGGAACTTTCACTCAGTGCTTGGAGACCTTGGACGTGATTGGAATGCAACTGGATTCTGTGCCGAATATCTCAATGGAGGAACTTGATTTTGTGTTAGCCAAATTTCTTGCATTTGCAGCTAGGGAGCGATCCAAAGGGAATTGCATTCTGGATTCCCACTTGCTCGAATGAAGTGCAAGGTGTCACCATTTTCATGCTCCAAATGGCGGGTTCTGCTTGTGCCACGTGTCTTTGAGTTTGTTGTGCTTTTAGGGTTAGGGTTTATCAAATTTGATCTTGGCCGTTGATCTTAAATTTAATCTTGGCCATTGCTTTGTAATTGGGGTGCCTATATAAACCCCATTCATTTCATTTATTCAGGGAGAGACTGATGAGATTGTTGCAATATTGCTGTTTAAATAATAAGTGGATTCAGAGTTGAGCATTTATTATTTCTATGAGCCCGCATGGTTTCATTGATTTCTTCAAAATAGAGTAAATTTGTTTTCAAGTATTTTAGATGAATGAAAGATTGATAGTGTTGGAAAAAGTGGAATTAGTTCATACCTTTTTCAATTGGATGATTTTCAATTTGATGTGTAAGGTTAGTCTGAACATTAAAATTGCTTAATTTGAGTTCTATTATCTATATGCATTGGTCGAATTGATGGTGATATAGTGTAATAGGATATCTTTCGTAAACCCTTGAAGATTGCACCGTCTTTGTCTAGTTGTAGTGCCGTGCTTGGCGAAGCAAAGATTGGTTTAAATTCCATTATCCAGCATTTGTCTCCGAAGTTCGTAGGATTAGTTCTGCATAAATCTAGTTCCTTTACCCCCCATTCCCTTTTTATTTATTTTTATCCTAAACTGAAAATTCCAAAAAACATAAGAGCGTTCAACGTTACATCAATCCAACTCCCTACTTTGAGTAAGTTCCTCATTTCAAGGTCCCTTTGTGAAACCAGCATATCACATCATCCATTGAGCTTGTCCATCCCCCAAACCGGAACATTGGAATTACCGTATGACCTTTCTGGCAATCTTAGCATAAGAGGTAATTTTTCAAGAGAGGATAAAGCTGCCTTTGGCATTCTTCTTTTTTATTCTAAAGTGTTGGGTGTGTCACAAAACACGCATCAACACTAAATTGGCGCTAGAAGGAGGGCACGACGTGAAGAACTAAGTAGTGGAGTTTTCAAATCCATTCAAAGTTTTTGCCTCAAAGTGAAGTCATTCCGCAATAGGTAAAATGCAGTATGGTGTTGCCGCATGAATTTCCTTTTAACATACCTGTTGAGCAACCAAATCAACCACCCACCGATATCATTGATCAATTGTACTCACTAGCGTGGAAAACACAGACCGATCGTGTTCAGTTTGGTCAGACAAGCCGTGTTCTAGCTAGGGAGGAAGAAAAAGGAAAACGTTTTGAAGAAGCAATTCAAAGAGATTTAATAAGACAGAAAATTGACCGTTTGAAACAGACTTTTGACGAGATAGAACGATCATTTGCCACCAGTTCATCTTCAATAAATCCAAGTTCTTCCAATACCATGAAGAATGGTGCTTCCGGCCAATGTTCCTAATCCAAATCAAGATCCGCAACCGGTATTACAACCAAACTTGGGTTTTCACGACGAACAGGAAGACATTATCACCGAATTGTTTAGCCTTGCTTGGCAAGTAAAGAGAAACACCCCTGATTGGCTCCGAATGCGTTTTATTCTTGAACAAGAAGAAGAGAGAGCTAGGCGTATTGAGTTCAACGTTCAGAGAGATCTCCTTGTAGAAAGATTTGAAGCTCTCCAGCAACAGCACAATCAACAAGTTCGTCAACAAGCGAACCAGCCAGCTCGTGAAGTAGTCCCTCCCCGTCCTTAGCAAGATTGAAAAAGGCACACTGGATCGAATTGGTTCCTTTTTAGCAGACAGATTTCGAAGGATTACTAGATCTACACCAAATACTTTCAAAGAATTTGTGGAGTTGTCACCCTATAGAAATAGACAAAGAAAGAAAACAGAGATATCACAAGGAGAAACATCTAGCGTGGTGAGTCCTAGTGAAGAGATACTATCACCCAGAAGAGAAGCACCAATTGGAGAAGTTTCTTCCAGTTTATTCCAAACACCGCCACCACAAGTTCCAATATCAAACTCAGCTCAAGTTCCAGTATTTGTACAACCCATTCAACCAGTTTAGATAAATCAGCCAAACGTTCCAATGGCTTGGCGTCCAGCTAACGCGTCGCCTCTCACTACATTTGCCGATTATCATGAGATGCCCAAGAATCCGGAGCATTTTTGCTCCAAATTCCAAGTTGGTGATGTCAACCAGACAGTTGATGAACATATCAAGATCTTTGAAGACACTCTCCAGAACCGAGATATTCAACATGAAGATGTAGCATGTCGATTATTCCCATGCTCTTTAGGAGAGGAAGCATATTACTGGTATGTCAACCTACCAGTAAATTCAATCCGAACTTGGCAAAATCTAAAAGATGCCTTCTTGGAAAAATTCCGATTGCCAACCACACCCGCTGAACTCTACCGACAGTTTGTTGAAGTGAAAAGATCAGAACATGAACCAATCAGCACCTTCAACAACAGATTTCATAAGGCGTATACAAGATTACGTGATCCTTATGAATTGAACGATGCAGCAGCATTGCCAGTATACTATGCGGCTTTGGATAGTCTCACTTGCATGTTTGTAAGAAGAGCCAACCCAGTTCCGCCAGACCTCAAAGGAGCGTACGCTGAAGCAATTAAAGTTAACTCTGATTTAGGCATGAATGCTGCCGGACCACTTAACCATTTGGGGTATGCTGCTATGCCAAATCAGATAGCGGGGATCAACCAGGCATTGACACATCACACGCCGGTAATGAATCCCATTTTGCCACCCAACAATCAATTGGTAATTCACCCAGGAGGTCCAATTTCTCAAGCACAACCTTCACAGCCTGTGTATCTGCAGAATACAACAACGTCCACCAAGACAAAAGAAGAAAAGGAAGAAATGAAAGAGTTGGTCGAGCAAGTGAAGAAATTGTCCACTGAAGTAACTCATCTGAGAAATCAGAACAATCAACTCCATAACATGCAAAGGAATTCTCAAAGATACCAAGGTAATTATCAAAATTACCAAGGTCCATCAAATAATGCTCAAGGCTACCGCAACAATAACCAAGGATATCAGAAGAGGACATGGAATACAGGACCGAATAATGGAAACGTGGCATCACCCCTAGATAATCCTGCAACTCAAGAAAATCGACCAACAGAAAGTATACTTCTCACCGAGTCAGCCTTGTCAGGATGGTGTCGATTACACAACACCAGTCAGCATTCCGAGACACAGTGCAGAGAATTTCAGCTCGCAGCCGACATTTTCCAAAGAGAAATACAAAGGGAAATGCCAGATGACCCATCTACTGCTATAGTCCCTGTAGTGAAGTACGATCAAGCTCTAGTCCTGGACGACTTCACATTCCCACCACTGTTTGAGCAATATCAAGCACCTGACCAATTTGGAAGATTCCCACCAGCCTCAGCCAATGAGCCAGTGGAGGCGCCACCTCCTATGTGTTCACATGCAATTGCTGACGGATCAGTAGAAGATACGACGAATTACTATTTCCCACCTCTAAATGACAGTGTACTAGTCAAAGGTACAAAAGAAGTTCAGACGTTTCAACAGACAGGGAACGGGCAAACAAAGGTTTATTATAGAAAGAATCAGGAGCCCTTAACCACATCAGTTCCCCCACACAATTTTCAAACTCCACCGCACTCGAATGCGAGTAACAACCCTTCTCTTCCAAAAGACGCACCGCAATACAGACAAGGAAACAATGCTAGCAGTTCTGCTAGTAGCACTCCTCCTAAGGATGAATTGAACAGATTAAGCCGGTACGTGACTGAAGAAGTGAAGAAAATCAAAGTGAATGTGTCATTGTTCGAGCTAATGAAAGTACCAGAAATAAGGAATACGTTTATTGACAGCCTGAAAGATCCAACGCAAGATCCAACTCACACAGTTCAAAAGACTGCAAATCCTGCAGGCAATGTCAATATGGTTCAAGAGGAACAATTACAATTTTTTCAAGAACAACCACAGAATTCAAATGTTTCCTATGGGTCCCAGAGTCCCAAAGTAACTCGAGGCATGTATGAAGTGAAAGGAGGCGTGGAAATGCCGGGAAACAAAACAGTGAAAGCTGAACAAACACGCTAGAGTTCAAAGGAGAACAAGATAGAAAATCCAATTAAAGAAGCTGAAGTTTCACAGATTGAAAAGAACAACAAAGTCAAAACAAATGAGATAGAAGCTGGTATGCAGAGAAGAAATCCTGTTATATCTTATCAAGGGAAAGATGAACCAGCTCCCTTCCTCGTCTCGCTTAGAATTTTCAATAAACTCCTACATAATTGTTTGATTGATTCAGGAGCGTCTAGTAATGTAATGCCTTTAAATGTCTGTCAAAGATTGGGATTAACACCAACGAAGACAAACAAGAAAGTAACACAATTGGACAAGACGGAGGTTCCTGTCGTAGGAGAGTTGAATAATATTCATATGCAAATATCAACTGACCCGAGAATTCAACATTTCATTGATATTTCAGTAGTCGATATCCCAGGAGGATATGGAATGGTCCTAGGAAGAGACTGGACCCAAAGGTTAAATGGTTACTTCGCCACGGATTTTTCACACATGTGGTTGCCGTGGAAGGGTATTCCGAATCAAATCAAGGTTGAAAGTACGCCGAGACTTAAGATGATAATTACCGAGTACGGGGAAGATAATGAAATTTTGTTTTGTGAGACAGATCTCGGTCAGTACAGACCAAAAGCATCAGAAATCCTGATGTTACGCTGCTCAAACAATCAGGAAGATACACCAAAGAATTCAGAAGTTCTTATGGAAAGTGATGAAGAACTTTCACCAGATGAAGATGAAAGCATGTTTGAAAATTTTAGGAGATTTGTGCTCAAAAGCGTAAAACAAGAGAAAGAACTGGGGAACTATGCTTTCATACAAGACTTATTGCTGCCCAATTGGTGCCGGATCCACAATGCTTTTCATTTAGAGTTTTCCTGTGTGATGTGTAAGATGGCATTGGACCAAGTATACAAAAGACTTCCTCAAGTCCCTGGAGACGAATGCTTCAAGTTGGCAGTACAAGATGAAAACAATGATTCTGACAGAGAATCCTCACCAGACGTAGAGATCACTCAAGAAGTGAATGAAGTTCAAATAGATTATTCAGTTGAAGAAATTCAAAGTAAAGAAATTCCTAGTCCTATACAATTACCAACTCAAGAGCAAGTTTGGACCTTGAGATTCGAAGGTTCAAAATCCAAGAAGGGCAATGGAGCTGGTTATGAATTGATTAACCCATCAGGTGAAGCTTACTTATCAGCTCTGAGATTACAGTTTCCCTGTACCAACAACGTGGCCGAATATGAGTCCCTAGTCCACGGATTGCTCCACGCAATCCAGAAGAAAGCTAGAATCTTGCATGTTTACGGTGACTCGGAAATTGTGGTAAGGCAAGTAAGAAAGAGATATGCTTGCCATGATAAAAGATTGCGAGGATATAGAAACCGAGTATGGGATCTCATGGAAAGCTTTGATGCTTTTAATATCAAATCAGTATATCGTTCTCAAAATAAAGTGGCAAATTCCTTAGCCCAATCAGCAAGTTCACTAGAGCCACCAACCTCTTGAAAGAGGAAAAAGAGGTAAAAAGAAGATTTCGTCGGAGGTTTGGTGAGGTTATGAAAACTCCATCGGCACCTGCTATGGTTATACAAACACCTTAAATTGTTGATACATTATTTATACTATGCAAAAGAAGGCAAAAGGAAAAGTCAAAACTTTATTGGCACTCAAGTAAGGTTTAGAAACTGATTTCGGGAGTTGAGATGAGTTTCATAACCTCCCATGTTTTTCGACAATAGGTGTGAGGAGTTGTGATGTTATCACTAATGGTCATTATAATGGCTAAATCCCTCAAACATGTTCAGATTACTGCCTTGCATCTAAGTTCATCTTCAAATCATTTCCAAGAATTTTTTTTTGAGACATGCGAACCATTCCCACCATTTTGGAAAATAGACAATACTCTTATGCAGACCAATGGACAACATTCTTGTGGAGATCAACGGTGATGCTAAATGAAACAATTTGAAAAATAGGCTCACGCTATAATAATGTGCACCATGGCAGATATCCTGTAAGAATGAAGAGACATATATCAAAAGTATTGTAGTAGGGATACTCGAATCTGAGCTCGAAAATCAAATGGAGAATATATGGGTTGGGATCCATGTAAGGCCTCCTATGGAGAACGACGTTTGCAAGACAAAATACCCATAGAAAATATACTAGAATTCTATAACCTTAAGAACACCATCAATTACTCAGTTCTTTTGCTATGATAATGTCTTTGATTCTAATGCTAATAATGATGGTGTTTATCGAGTTCATCCAAAACAAGTGTCAATGACAGCTATTAATGGTTTCAATGGTACGCTATTCGTAGATGGGCAAGCAGATAGTGGCAAAACATATACAATGCATGAACAATGACAAACCCTGGAATAATATCGGTTGTTATTGATGTGTTTGAACACATGAAAATGGTTATTGACAGGGAGTTTCTCCTCTGAATGTCATTCATGGAGATATATAAAGAAGTGATAAAAGATCTACTTTTCCCTGAAAATTGCAAGTTTGAGATCCATGAGAATCACGACCATCAATTATTAGTGGCATGCCACATGCAATATTAGGAATGGTCATCTTCACAATATGTGTTGCACTCCAAAATAATAGAGATGCTTGAGAAAGATTAGGCATTAGCATAATGGCTTCAGGGGAAGATGAATTCAATAATAAATAGAAGAATAACCATTGCAGTCCTTATGTTATTGCACATGATTATTTAAATCATTCAAGTCATACCTTGATATGCATAAGAACAACGAAAGTTTGATAGGTCTTTGACTCATCTTGATTATGTTATCAACACAACTTTTTTTCATTGAACTAAATGTGTGACTTTCAAGTTATATATACAAGCGTTGTCAAGAGCCAAGTTGAGTTAATCTCGAACGATATTGGAAGCGACCTTGGTCGTCTTTGTGAAGCAATCCTTTGATGTGTACCTGAACTGACTATTGACCCCGACAGTCCATTTCAGATGCTTGCAACAAATTTGGTTTTTGATGAACACAAAGGACAAATAGTTATTGAAAGGGTAAATTTTGGTACTATGCACAGAGGTATGGAGATAAAGGTGTGTACATCGGATGAAAACTTTAGATCAAGTAAAGTCAGTGAACTCTTTGTCTATGAGAATTTTATGAAAGTTCCAGCTGAAATGGTCAAAGTTGGAGATATTTGTGTTCTCTGTGGTATAAGTAATGTCCTTAATTGGTGAAACTCTAGTATAAAGTTAATTGCTCAAATTTTTCCGGAATTAAAATTGAAGAATCTACTGTAAACATGACATTTTCAATTAACACTTTACGATTTGTTGGGCGTGAGGGGAAACATGTAAACAAGCAATTAAATCAATTCAACTACATGTGTGGTTAAATTCTTTGTGCAATCTTGGAAAGAGTGATGGAAACATTAGGGTTTTGAATTTTCAAGAAGATCTTGATCCAAAAGGTGGAGTTCTTGACAGGCATAAGGTTGGTTAACTAATGGGATTGCTCACCTCTGACTTAAGCTCTCTCAAGGATATTGTGATTGAATATATTTCTAAAGATCATGAATTCAGAGCATTTTCAGATTTGCTCCAATATAAACGGACCATAATACCTATCCTCAAAGCACATGGGCAGACTCAAGCCTGCTTTGCTAATTGTGCAGCCAAATTTTTTTGTGCAATTCACACAAGATACAACTCTAGAGGGTGTTGAAATAAGTTCACACGCTATTACATAAAAAGTAATTTTCCTGCCATTCAATATGGTTGAATTTGTTCAAGTTAGATCCTTTGAGGAAGAAATGAAACAAATGTTGATGTTTGTAGAGTAGGTTTTTGCTTATGAGAGGAGTGGATTGAAATTAGGATGACCAATGTTGGACCAGATTTGTTTAACATTTCAAGCAACATTGATGATGATTTTGGAATTGGGAAAATTGTGAGGCCTCCAGAAGAAATCTTTAAGCAATCTTTTGTCTCTAAGGATATTATTCGCTTGGAAAATGACAGGGCTTCCTGTTGATGTGATTTTTGTGACCACACCAATCAGCAGAACAAAGTATCTGAAGGCTACTCCATTCTCTCTTGATCAAAGAATTCCATACGCTAAGATTGCCAGAAAGTTCGTATGTTCAACTCCAAGGTTCCGAAAATTCTATGGAATACCCTCAATTAGTTTGTTGTGATTTGTTGTTTACACAAGGGGACTTACACAATTGTTCAAAAGGTTTGCAGCTGACAACAGGTTAATGATTGGAAGGGAATTTATGCAATACGGATGATTTAGCAATGAGGTACGTTTTTCCTAAAACTAACTGGAAATGTACTGAAATGAAAAGAGTGCAGGGTTCTAGAAGATCTAAATTCTATCTAAAGACGGGATGTGGGATCAATTTCGGCAGACTTCAACCAGACTCTGCTTCGCCTCACATTGGACAACCTACACAAAGTCGGTGCAATCTTCAAAGGAGCAACGAAAGGTATTCAAATCACAACTCAACATGCAAGTATCATCAGGACAACGCATATGAACACATGAATCAAAATTGAAGTTAAGCTTGTAATGTTTTCCAGTTGACCACACAAGGAAAACTTGTCGTCAGCAAGCTGCTAGTGGTATGGATTACAACGAAGTTGCCTTGATCAACACCACAAATCCACAGCTAACATCTACTTGCATGAAAATGAAAATTACACTAATCTATGCTACTTGAAGTAGAAGGGGTGAAGAAATCTTGCTAGCTGCTCATAAAAAAGACGAATTCACCATCAATGAAAGCTTCTTTTTATTATGATAGTTTTCACAACAATCTCTTACAAAAGTTCAACTCCAAGGTTCCGAAAATTCTATTAAAATTTTGAAAATCGTTTATCTTTTTGAAACCCAAATTGATTTTTGGAAAAGAATTTGAAGTCCAAATATCAAAAATTAAATTTTGAAACTTTTGTGACCATCCTCGAGCGAAAAGATGAAACTTTGATATCTCTCAACTAGAAAGACATTTTTTCATGAAATTTTTACTAGATGATGCGTGATGAACCCTGAGCATAACCCATCTTTATTCTTGCTCCAAGTTATCCAAAGTTCAAAAATTGACATTTCCTGTAAACTGCTTGTCAGAAACTTGAAATTTTAAAATCTCCCAAATCGTGAGGAATTTCCACACGAAAATTTTCCACCATATTTTTTACTATATTAGAATAAACCCATAAAAGTATTTCTTTTCGTCTCAGACAAATCTTCCAATTTGATTGTTTCCTTGATTTTGACAGGTTAAACCATGCAGTAGCATTTGGGACCATGACTGGAAAAAGATGTGTAATTTGGTTCAAGTGTTCAATTAGCATACAAATTTTAGGTCTCAGTGTCATAGGGTGTTTAAAGCATGGGAAAAGTTTAAAACTGGTCAAGTTTAAAAACATTGACAACAGTTGGCTCTGTTTGGGGATGAGGATTGTGAAGGACGAAGCAGGAATCCAGAATCTCAAGCTCAAATTAGTGCTTAATCTATTGGGTTATAAAGTCAGAGAGCATAATAGAAGAAAAAGAGCTCAAGCAAGCCGAAAATAGGACCAAAGAGAAAAAGGACCTAGACTAATGACAACTAAATTTCTTAAGTATATACATGGCAGGAAGACCCTACCTCAAAAAGGTGCTCAATAATGCTCAAGTGAATCCATTGATAGACTGGGAAAAGTAGGATCCTTTGCAAAAAAGGAATGCATACTTGTGTAACACCTATAGACTTAGGAATAGCATGCAAACCCAAGGGAGACTCACTCTGTAGAAGAAACCCCTGTGTAGGAATTCATGACTAAACAACCATTTTTCATCATACACTTCTATGATTTCCTGTATATAGTCTTGCATGTCACCAGCCACACCTCTATACGTTACTTCAAAAAATGTAGAATCTTGAATGATTTCCTCATTGATTAGAATAGAGGATGAATGCACCTGATATGAGTCTCGATCTGAATCAATCCTCATTGAAGATGATTGAGAACCATTACCATTACCATTGCCACTGTTCTTAGAAAAACACAAGTTCACTACCAACTAACATAATCTCAACACGTTCTATAGCAATTAACTCAACTATTTTACCATCCTTCATTAATAAAAGCTCTAGATTCTCATGCTCACCATTTTCTTCCACAGCCTGCAATGGAGATAAAACAACTCCCTCTGCACATAGGAAAACATTGTCAGAAGCTTTTAAGCACCAATTTGGAATATAAGTAATATGAGGATGGTTATTTTCAGTGCGACAACCTATAGCATCTTGATCAATGTTCATTTCATTTTCACCCCTTTGTTCAATTTCTACCTTAGATTTACCATTATTTTCCATATTTTCAAAGCCATTTTCAAAATTAAATTCACCTTGTTTCATGTCATTATTAAGAGGAATAAGTATACTCAGATCATTTGATTTAGAATCGTAGAGTTCAAAAAGAGGATTATGTTTGACCTTCAAGGCTTTATAAAAAATTTCTGGCAGGTGTAATGCATTAAATCTGCTCAATCCATCTTCATGCTCTTGATTTTCAACATTTCTTGGATGCTCTTGAAATTCTTGTTATGGCTGCAATGTCCTTCCTTGTCTCATCAATAACCTCGAAGGTGAATGCTTCTAGTTCGGGGCATAATAAAAATGCATTGTCATTTTTATTTTCTTCTTTTTGAACTATATCATCAAAAGATTGTCTCCCATTCCCTTTTGTTGAAGTGAAAGATGTTGTCACATTTTTTTATTGCATGCATGGAGAGTAGTCTTCTTCGTCACTTGAACTATCAGAATCATCTTCATTTACCTCATCGTGTATATTATATATTTCAGTTCTACTTTCAACACAAGATTTGATTTCTAAATCACATGAAACATTCGGTGAAAAATCTTCTTGACACAAAACTGTGAAATTAGAACATTCAGCTATACAAGGCAGAATTTTTACCTTTCTTGATTGCTCATAATAACCATTCACAGGATTTTCATTTGAAATATCCCTAATCTGATCTTGGTTATACCATCCTGACAAAAGCAAATCGTCCTCTATCTTAATGGCTTCTTTCTTTGCAACCTCAAGATCATATACCTCGTTTTGCTTCAAGTGGAATTGAATTTCAAGATGTAACACAGAAACAAAAATGGACAGCAGGTTTGGTTGACTGGGCTGATTGGTATGAGGAATTCATCTCAAATATTTGTTGAACTGATCCACAAAATACCTCATAGGTTCATCTTCCTTTTGAATCTTGAAAAAGTGGCACAAAAGTGCACCCACATCAACAGCCAGTTTGAACATCTCAAGAAACTTACTTTTTAAACTGTCCCAATTAATGATGCATCCATCTCTTAAATGTTGAAACCAATCTGCAGAAGCTCCAATGAGGGATTCAACAAACAACCAAACAAATACATTTTCTTCATTGACTCCAAGTACACCACATGCTACTATAAAAGCCAAGATATGATCTTCTACATCTTGAGAATCTTCTCCACTAAACTTGGGAAGGTGTTTTCTTGAACATATGGGTAAGGTTGTATACTGAGGTAAAGCCGATGGTCCAAAATGTGTCCCCCATGGCTAAGGTGAAATCAAGGCCATGATGCAAAACTAGAATTCCTCTACAAAAGAATTTTTTTGCATAAGTTCCAAATCACAGTCACCAACCTCCATTTTCAGGGAGGTATCTTCAAATTTATGAGGAAATAAAGCATTCAACACTTCGTTTCCCCAACGGAGTCACCAAAAATCTATTGGTAAATAGATTTGTATATATGAAAATTAATTGATTTTTAACTCTATTTGCCCAATTGATAAAGACAAGTGCCACCAACAGTTGGAGAGACCATCATTTCATTGGTGATCTTCCTCTTCGTTTGAGAGGGGCAGCTCCCTCGTATGATATAATTTGGTTTTTAGAGGCATGCTTTTGACCAAAAAGCAAAAAAGGAAAACTAACATTTGTGAAAAACCATGACAAATGTGATTATACATTTAGACTAAAAAGAAACAAAGACAGATGACAAACAAATCATTTGCTTCGCACCCTTGAATTATAATTGGGAAAATAGATAGTAAGTTCTTCCAAATATATATGAGCACAGCAGAACTCACAGATTCTATGACAAATATATTCACAACCAAATGTAACAACGGAAAAATCAAAGGTTGATCGTAGATTCACATAGGAAATATACAATCAATAGAAAAACCAATTAAACACACATTTAAATTGCCTCTTTATTCCTTTGATAAATCAGAGCTCACTGACTCAACCCCCTTTGTACCAAAAATTGTGTTTCAAAAGAATTCGCTGCCGTCCTCCCTTTCCAACACTAAATAATAATAATCATCCCTTCCCCTTTAGAAAATTTACAATAAATAACTAAAGGAGGCATTTCAATTCCCGTAACTAACTCTTTTAATTATTAATCAGTAAAATAAACTTTTGGACTTCTCGTGCATATATCATTAACTCACAAAAATGAGTTAAAATATTGTGACTATACACTTATAATAAGATAATATGTTTTTGATTGAGATTGGCAGGCAAAAGGTTGTCAAGGCATTCTATCAAGCAATTTGTTCCAAAAATAATTCATTGAATAGTCTGTCTTAATCTGTGAACTTGAAGTTACTGATTCTCTGTAGTGGCAACCAAATATCTTCCTTCGTACACCCACAAGCTTCTACCTACTTTCCTGTAGCTACTTTGTTCCTACATGTTCGGTTCTATTCTCAAATAAATTGATAATCTTCTTAACTGCAATCAATTCTATTGCCTCTTTTCACCAATTGACAATTCCTATCAAGAATCTGCATTTGGTGTCACAATGCCATATAAAAGAACATTTGCACTAACAATATGTTGGGTGAAAATTATGTAATCAACTCTCGACAGATTACACAACTTGGACTTCAGCCACAGCTATGTGAGATATGAATCTCTCCTCTCGGAAAGGGGAGGCGCCCTTCTTACTGCTAAGAGAAACAAAAGTAAATCACAAAAAGTAATTACACAATGTACACGAAATTCACGGAGTGGGGGGGGGTGTGTTACATTCATCCTTCTCTCTTTTTTCAGAGAAGATGTTTACAATGCTTCACGTGTTGGAAGTTCCGAATTCTTGATAACTGAAACGAACAACTAGCAGTAATGCCAATATCTCTATCTCGTCAAAGCGAAGCGTAGAGATACCAGAAGAAATTAACAACAAACAAATAAATTAAAAAGGGAAAGCTCACGAAGGCACAAAGTCGTTCCGTAGCTTTATCAATGTTGGATCTGCATAAACGTACCGTTTGCTACGTTAGAAGCACAAAGTCTTCTTAGACGCAACAATTCTTCAAACAGCATGAACGATTACAAGCACAAAGTCTTGTAGATCATCCAACAAAAGTGTCAATGAGCACGAACGATTACAAGCACAAAGTCTTGTAGATCCTTCGACAAAGTATCCAAGAGTATGAATAATTATAAGCACAAAGTCTTATAGATTATCCAACAAGAACATGCAAGAGTATAAATGATTATAAGCGCAAAGTCTTATAGATCACTCAACCAATGATAAACAAAATAACAATGCAATCTAAATAATAGATGTAACGCAAAGTTTACATCAACCACTTAGAGTCTTTCAGATTCCTTGAACTAATCACTACCAAATCAAATCAACTTACAAAAGTATTGAATCCAACGCAAAGTCTGGCTAGCAATCCTTTTCTTTATTGATTGAATCTCATTCACAAAGTATGAACGCAAAGTTTCACAAGTTTGCTTACAAAAGGGCAGCACTTCGTTGCAAAAGGCTAAAAGATCATTTACAATGAAAATCCCTCACATTATATAGAAAGAGGGATGAGCAAAAGAAGGAAAGAGATTGAGAAAATCAGGGAGAGTTAGGTGAGCGATTTTAGGAGATCTCACCTAACTGACCAAAGTCAAAGTGTAATTTGTTTTCAAAATATTACATCTTTGGACTTGGTGTAATTACAATTTACAATAAGGCATTGAAAATGTCGAGAAATATTTACAAGATGCATAATGGGATGCACCGGAAATGTCTAACACTGGAGAACAGGAAGCTTCTTCATGTTTCTTTGCTTGGGCGCGGAGTCTTCATACTTCTTCCTGGTCTCCTGCATGAACTTTTTATTTGGATGAACCAAGATCAAAGGACATCACCTTCGGGATCACTTGACGAGATCTGGAGAGAAACTGCAAGGATGGTGAATCAACAGGCGTTAGCAGAAAAAGTAGCATTGGGAAGCATGGAGCGGATGACAAGGCACGCAAAACGATGCAGGAGCGAAGAAATGGGGTTCGGAATGGAAACAGAGCAATTTTGAAGAAACTAGGTTAAAAACTGCCAAAAGTGTAAAGGTGCTAAAATTTAGCTCCATTGCACAAAAAATGACTAATTCTGGAAGAAAAGTGTAAAGGTGCTAAAATTTAGCTCCATTGCACAAAAAATGACAAAGTCAGGAAAAAGATTGTGAAAAGTGTAAGGGCGCTAAAATTCAGCGCCCTTACATTTTTGGAGATTTCAGTCTTTGATGCAGGGGCGCTAAATTTTAGCGCCCTTGCACTTTTCAAAGTTAGAATTTATTTCAACATGTCAGGGCGCTAAATTTTAGCGCTTCTGCATCTGAGACATGATTTTGGAAAACGGATGTAATGGTGAATGAAAACGGCGCTCGGGGTTTGCAAAGTGTTTGTCTGCATAGAGTTGCAATCGAAATTGGAGAATAAAGAGAAAGCAAGGGTAACAACTTACAAAGATGAAACACGAAAAACGCTGGAGAGGGATGTCGAAAAACTCAAAAAACGTATTTGCAGTTTGAAGAAAACTCGCCCAGCATGAAGAGAGGAAGAACTAAAATCATAAACAATGAAAATGGCGAACTAAAACACTTTTAAGTGAAAGAGAAAATCGAAAACCTAACTAAAGTCGAGCAATAAATTTAGGCACGAAAAGTGGCACGATTGACGAAAGATGCGAAAATCATGAAGAAACGTTGCAGGGCCAAAAAAGTTTAAGTGTCAGGAAAAAGTGTAATGGCGCTAAAATTTAGAGCTATTACATTTTGGAAAAAATTCACTTTCATGCAGGGGCGCTAAATTTTAGCGCCCTTGCACTTTTCAGACTTAGCCAAATTTTGGCTTTCAGAGTAGGAGCGCACTTTTTCAGAGCCACTGCATTTTTCGCAATTCGCTAAGTACAAACAGTGAGACTTCGCGAAGGAGCTCGTTTCGAAGGTCTTCGCGAGGCGAACGTGGGGGAATGCTCGAATTGACTATTTGAGACTTTGGAACGCATTTCGAGGTGGCTTGAAAATCACTTCGTTATGCGTACTTGAACTTCACGAATCCTAGGAAACAGACAAGTTTCGTAGGGGGGTTATCCGTGGAATGAGCGCTGCTAGATTCCGTGATAACACAATATCACAAGTTTTTTGTTCATTTATATCTACGTTGTCCACCAAATTCCCAATTTCAAAATTGGAAGCCCTATCATTTACCAAGCAGATAATATCCTTAGAGACAAAAGATTGCTTTAAGATTTCTTTTGGAGGCCTCACAATTTTCCCAATGTCAAAATCATCATCAATGTTGCTTGAAATGTTAAACAAATCTGGTTGAATGTCGGTCATCCTAATTTCAATCCACTCCTCTGATAAGCAAAAGCCTGCTCTACAAACATAGACATTTGTTTCATTTCTCCCCCAAAGGATCTAACCTGAACAAATTCAACCATATTGAATGGAGGGAAAATTACTTCTCTTTCTAAATGTAATAGCATGTGAACTTATTTCAACACCCTCTAGAGTTGTATCTTGTGTGAATTTAAGAAAAAGTTTTGGCTGCACAATCTGCAAAGCGAGCTCGAGTCTGCCCATGTGCTTTGAGGATAGTTACTGTGGTCCGTTTGTATGGAGTGTTGATGTTATAGCTGCAGGTTACATACTTCCACCTTGCATTGATGAACAATAAATTTCATATAGCCTACAGCTATTTATTTATTGCATTTAATAAAGTGAAGAGGTGCTTCACTTAGCAATTTATTATTACTTATTTTGGGCCGACCCTCCTTGATATTCACACCCATTTATTTGAAACATATTTCATTTGGAGGCCGACCTTTGTTCATGAAGAGGTGCGACCTCTCCACCAATTTGTATATATATGAGATCATTTCATTCATTCAAACTATCAAGTCAAGTTCGTCCATTTCCATCTGCTAGGAGTGAATTTCTCCCACAGCAGTTCGAATTTATCAAGGAGTGTGAATTTCATATCTGTGAATTTCATATCTGAGTTTGCATCAAGTGAGGTGCTGATTATTGGCCTTGTGTTTGGCCTCATTGTAAAGAGAATTGATGACAATATTTCAATATATAAGAGAGATTTTGTTGGTGGGTTTTTCCCCTCAAGTTTTAGGGTTTTCCCAGGGTATATGCTGTGTCAATCTATGTGAAATTGTTTTTAATTCTGCTTATTTAATTCTGATCCTAAAACTAACATACTATCAAAGCGGGTTTAAGCAAGATCGTGATCAGAATTCTATAAGCAGCGTTATCTTCCACTCTTGTTCTCATCTTCTTGTGTCTATCTTATCTTCAAAATGGTGAACGGGCTCAAGGTTGAAGATAGACTTGAAGGTTCTTCCAACTTCACCTCTTGGAAGTTTAGAGTGTTGGTTACATTGGAAGAAAATGAGATTGCTGAGTTTGTGGAGAGCGAAGTTCCCGAACCTTCCGATGAGAATGAGAAGTCACAATGGAAGAAGAATGGCACTAAGGCGAAGAATATTTTGGTTGATTCTGTGAAGGATCATCTTGTGCCTATTATCTCTAAGTTGAAGACAGCGAGAGAGATGTTCAAGACCTTGGAGGGATTGTATGAGATTAACAATACAAGTCGAGCTCTTGCATTGAGACAACAGCTCCACCATATCAAAATGGCGAAAGGAGATTCTGTCATCTCCTTCTTCATGAAGATCACCGAACTAAGAGATCAGCTTTGTGCCATTGGTCATATGGTCGATGATAAGGACTTAGTCATGTTGGAACTTAATGGTCTTCCTCAATCTTGGGAACCATTTATCCAAGGAATTAGTGGAAGATCAAAGCTTCCTAAGTTTGATCATCTTAGGGAAGATTGTATTCAAGAGGAATCTAGATCGGCAGCGAGAGGTAATGGGAAAAGTTCTATCAATGAAGACATTCATGTACTTGCTGCTCATTCATCAAAGAAGAAAGGAAGAGAAGGAAAGAAAGGCAACTTCAAGAGGAACAGAGATAGAAAATCGGATGGTGCTCCTGAATCTAAGAAGAAGAAGGATCTCTCCCATATACAATGCTTCAGATGTGACAAGTTTGGTCACTATGTGAAAGCGTAATGTCCCCATTTTTAGCACTACACTTTTCAATGATTGATGGCCTATCCTCGGTGTGCTGTCAGCTAGTCAGAGGCAGAATTAGGGTTTCCAGTTGCTTGGTGGGTTCTTTTGAAGATTCAGGGGTTTGCACGTTGGAGTTTGGTTGTTTGGATTCTGGATTTCTTCTTGGTTTTCAGAAAGCTTTGCAGAGGTATGACATGCAATTGCGTTGGGCAACCTTTTCGGACTTACTATTTTTAGTAAGTTATGACAGCTACATATTGGAGTTTGGGATTTTGGATTGTGGATTCCTTCTGGGTTTTTAGAAAGCTTCGCAATGGTATCGCATGCGTTTTGATCCGAGCAACTTTCCAAATTTACTATTTTTAGTAAATTCTATTTTTGGCAGCAGTCCAGTTGGCATCAGTTCAACAGGCCTTCCTCTTCAAGCAGTTCAGTTGGTATTGTTGAGTTTTGGCCTTTTGATGCATTTTTGGAGATATAAGTTATTTTGATTTAAATAATGTTATATTTTCACATTAACCCCTTGGCCTAGCAATATAACTTGAAGTTGTTTTAAAAAGGGAGACTTCATGGGTGAATGCCTCATCAGGAGGTTATTTTAATATTTTCTAAAGGCCAAAATTATGCTTGGAGAAATGGGATACCAACTTTTGAGGAGAAGATAATTTTAATTTGATAAAAAAAGTCAAATATTGCCTTGATGAAGGGGACGCCATTCCTAGAGGGAAATAAGGTTATTTCAAATTTGAAAATTAGGGCGCCACTTGTAGAAGCTTCTGGAGATTCCTTGCTAAGTCTATAAAAGGAGACCTCTTCTCTTCATTTTATCATCTTATGTCTTCAATATTGTTATGCTGCCGAAATGGTAACAGGATTGCTTCAAGGAATGAATGCCTCCTAGCTTGGCTCTTCTTCTTGCTTGAAAGATAGCAACTAGTTGAGAGATAGTTTGTAATAGGTTTGTCTTGCATTTCAGTTGAGTATCTTGCATTTTTGGAGTTCTAGTTTTGCATTTTAGTCTCATTTTGAAGTTGCTGAATATCATAGCTGATTGTAAGAATTGCTCATATCTCATGAAATAAAAATATTATTGTTCTAGGCATTGCATAAATCCTTTTCTCTATGTGGGGCGACCATTCTTGCAAAGTTGTAGATTTTTTAATGAAGATTTGGATTTTTAAAAGCAAAATCGCCTCTCTCTATTGGCCGTACCATTCTGGTCTGCCTGGCAAATGTTTAGAAAAAAAAATACTTCGATTTGTTAGCTATTTCTTGGTCTAGTCCTCATTGCCATCATTATAGCTTTCGTTTGCATTAGGTCTCATGTCATTCTGGCAAGTATTGAGTGAGTTGTGAGTATTTTGGTGAGTTCTAGGGTTGTTGATTGCTTCATTTTAGTTGCTGGTCTGTTATATCAGTCATAGATAAATGCAGATTTGTGAGGAGTTTGAGTCCAGAGAGGGTTGTCAAGCATTGAGGAAGTCTTACAAATTATTGCAGCATTGAAGAACTTGGATTACTAGGTTTTGGCAAGATTTCTAACATATTGTAAGCTGATTAGTAGTACTATCAACAATTCTCCTCTCTATCTTTCAGTTACTTTATTGTACTTCCCGCTGCATAAGTGGAAGAGGCTGGCTTGCCGCCTATTTACTTTCAATTAATAGTTGTAGGGACCCTCTGACCATATGCTTGCCATCACTCGGCGCCATCCTTGGTTAGATTTACTTCAGCTCATCTTGCATCTAGATCCTCTGACCATATGCTCGTCTGTCCTAGATGCATTCTTGGTTAGAGTTCCCTTTCAGTTTGCATCTGCATTAGATCCTCTGACCATATGCTCACACCTTGCCCATATTAGGATCCTGGTGTACATTCTTGGCTAGAGTTGCTTACGCAACGTTTTGGTTTTAGAGCTAACCTTAACAGGTGCGTGTTGATTGTAATTGCATTTGAAAAAACAAAAAAAAAATAGTCCGGTTCATTACAGAAAGATTGTCCAACTAGACCAAAACATCATGCTTCTATTGCGGATGTGGGTGAGGTCTCTCCTCAGAAGAACTCAAGGGATAATTCAAATGGATTCCTATTCATCTCAGCCCTATCAAGCAATGTTCCTACAGATAGCAACACTTGGTTGATTGATAGTGGCGCCTCTCATCACATTACTAGATTTAGAGAACATCTTTTAGATTTGGTGGAAAGAGATACAAGCGTTCAAGTCATAATTGGAGATGATGCATGTTATTCTGTGAAAGGTGTTGGAACCTCCTCTCTTCACTTAGATTCCGACATCTCTCTTCAGTTGAGTGATGTGTTATTTGTTCCAGGCATCAAGAGGAACCTTGTTTCAATTTCAGCCTTGGAGGACAAGGGATATCAAGTTGCATTCTCCAAAGGAAAAGTTCTGGCATGGCCAAAGAACTCTAGCATCAAGACAACTTGAGTGATTGGTGTTCAGCAAGAGTGTCTCTATAGACTTTCCACTCGCCCATTGCAAGCATTGTTGCATGTTCCACCAGTTCGTGTGAGCTTTGGCATAGAAGACTTGCTCACCTTCATTTCAGAGCACTCCCATCCATGGAGAAGATGGTCACTGGCCTTCCTAAACTCAACTAGGAGCATGAAGGTACTTGCCAAGGATGCGCATTGGGTAAGAATACTAAAGGTCCCTTTCATAATAGTGAGAGTAGATCTAAATGTATTCTAGATCTTGTTCATTCTGATTTGTGTGGTCCAATGTCTGTTGCTTCTTTGAGTGGTTTCTTGTATTATGTAATTTTCATTGATGACTACTCTAGAAAGACTTGAATTTATTTCTTAAAGACTACAGAATTTGAAGAGGTACTTGAGAAATTCAAAGAATTTAAAGCTCAAGTAAAGAACTTGTCCAGGAAGAGGATCAAAGTTCTAAGATCTAACAACGGAGGAGAATACATCTTTGGAGGCTTCTGTAACTTTGTATCGAGGCTGGGATTAAGAGGGAGTTTTGTGTCCCCTACAATCCACAGCAAAACGGTATTGCAGAAAGGAAGAACAGATCCATTGTGGAAGCAGCTAAAGCCATGATCCATGATCAAGACTTGCAAACCTTCCTTTGGGTTGAAGCATCTAGAACGGTTGTGTATGTTCAGAATCGGAGGCCTCATCATATCTTGGAGAACATGACTCCTGAAGAAGCCTTTACAAGGGTGAAGCCTGAAGTCAATCACTTGAGAATCTTTGGCTGTCCTGTGTATGTTCATGTGCCTAAAGATAAAAGGACTAAGTTGGAACCTTCTGGTAAGAAAGGAATATTTGTGGGCTTAGTGAGTCTTCAAAAGCATACAAAATCTACATTCCAGGCTAGAAATAGATAGAGATTAGCGGGGATGTTACATTTGAAGAAGATGTTGCATTCAAGAGATCTAAAGGCTCTTACATGGAGATAGATAATGAAGACTACGAGACTCCTCAGGACATGGAAGTTGACCATACTCCTGAGATTCAGAGGGAGTCTACTGAACTAGAAGAAGATGGTGATCCAGTTGAGCCTTTGGAACCTACTGATGGGCCGAGAGACATTGTTATCAGTCAAAAAAGACCTCTATGGGCTAGGAAAACAATGCAAGAGGCAGAAAAGTTTGCAGCCCCTAGAGGAACATTTAGAGAAAGCAAAAGACCCCAGAAGTTTCCAAGCTATGTTGCATTAATGAATCAAATTATTGAATCTGAGCCTTCCAGTGTTGAGGAAGCTTCAAGTCAGCAAGTATGGAGAGATGCTATGGCTGAAGAATATCAATCTATCCTCAAGAATGATGTTTGGGATATTGTACCTAGACTAGAAGGGAAATCTGTTGTGTCTTCTAAGTGGCTTTCCAAGATCAAGCATGCGGCTGATGGAAGCATTGAGAAGTACAAGGCTAGATTTGTGGCTAGAGGTTTCTCTCAGAAAGAGGGAATTGATTATGAAGAAACATTCGCTCCGATTGCACGCTATACATCCATCAGGACCATTATTGCTATTGTAGCAGCTAAGGGTTGGAAGCTACATCAGATGGATGTGAAGACAACTTTCCTTAATGGTGTGATTGAAGAAAAGGTATACATTGAGCAACCTGATGGCTTTGAAATTCATGGGAAGGAGTCTCATGTTTGTAGATTGAAGAAGGCTTTGTATGGCCTTAAGCAGGCTCCTCATGCTTGGTATGAGAGGATTGATCATTACCTATTGAGCTTGGGATTCTCCAAGAATGATGCTGATTCAAACTTCTACTTCAAGGTAATTGATGGTGAGGCATTGATCTTGGTTCTCTACATTGATGATCTATTTCTTACAGGAGAACATTCATTATCAAATGCAAGGAGTTAGCTTTTGAATTTGAGATGAAGGATCTTGGATACATGCATTACTTCCTTGGTTTAGAAGTATGGCAAAGGCCTAATGAGATCATTCTGAGTGAAGGGAAGTATACAATAGACATCTTGAAGAGATTTGGTATGATGGATTGCAAATCCATGTCTACACTGATGGAAACCAATTTGCAGAAGCTAAAAGAGTCTGCAGCTAGTTTAGATCTACTGGATCCTACTATGTACAGGCAGTTGATTGGATCTTTGATGTATCTAGTTAATACTAGACCAGATATTTGCTATGCAGTGAGTGCTCTTAGTCAGTTCATGTGTGAACCAAGGCAAATACATCTAGTTGGAGTGAAGCATATCCTGAGATACTTGCGGGGCACAGTTGGATATGGCTTGAGATACTCTTCCAATGTGGAACTAAAGCTGCAAGGATATTTTTATTTTGATTGGGCAAGGTGTGTAGTTGATCGGAAGAGCACCTCTGGATGTTGCTTTAGTTTGGGGTTTGCAATGATCTTTTGGTGTAGCAGGAAGTAGTCTTCAGTGGCACTAAGCACCATAGAGGCCAAATATATTGCAGCTTGTGTGGCAGCTCAAGAAGTAGTGTGGCTTCAAAAGCTCCTTGCAAGATTGTTCGGAATCTGGACAATCATTGAAGCCAACTGTCATTCATTGTGATAATCAAAGCTATGTGAAGCATTTTGTCAATCCAGTGTTTCATGACAGAACAAAACATGTTGAGATCAAATACCACATCAGAAATATGGTATTGAGAAAAGCGATCCAGTTGAGATACATTAGCACTGATGAGCAGATGGTTGATATTCTCACCAAGCCTCTCTCCAGAGTAAAGTTAGTGCACTTTCAAGACAAGCTTGGAGTTGTGGAGAATGAAGCCCTAACTGAGGGGGAGACTCGGCATCAGTGATCATCTGTGATTTGCTTTAATGCATTTTTCTTTGTGAGAGAAATTTTAGGTGTAAGCCCTTGTTAATGTTAAAATTATGTGAACAGATTAAATGCACAGAAAATAATTCAAAATCAGACAAAATAACATAGCAGATACCCTGGGAAAACCCTCCTCTTGAGGGAGAAAAACCCAGCAACAAAGATCTCTCTTATATTTATAACATTAGTGACAACAATTCACTTTACAATGAGATCTAACACAAGAACAATATGCAGCACTTGGCTATATATAAGAACAGATAACAACCTGCCAATTTGCACCTGACAATTACTGAATACAGATCTACAGAGACCACACTTGGCAGTATTCGCAGTATCTAATGATTCTCAACCTGCTGTGAATGAATCCGCACTAGTATGATACTTGCACTGTATGAACTATTCGTACTGCATATGTTTGCACTGAATGTAGTTCGCACTGTACTGTAACTTCGCCCTTGATGCGCACTTGACAGAATTTGCTCTTAACAGAGTTCTGATTTGACAGAGTTCGCTATGATTCGCAATCTCCTAATAAGAACTTCACCCTTGATGCGCACTTGACAGAATTTGCTCTTAACAGAGTTCTGATTTGACAGAGTTCGCTATGATTCGTAGTCTCCTAATAAGATATTCGCACTTTATTGATGTTCACCTTGTATGATATGTTCGCACTTGATCATATAATATATTCGCACTTGATCAGATTGAACTTGTGTGAGTAACCGAACTGAACTGAATAATTTACAATGGACGAATCAAAGTGTATATATACAAATGAATGGGAGAGACACATCCCTCCAAATACTTCATGTTGGCCTCTATTCAAAAATCGTGACTCTAAGATATGATGTCGGCTCCAAGTAATCTCAACTCTTCTTTAATGAAAGTCGGCCTCAACAAATAACCTGTATCCTTTATTTGTTCGAGGCTCTTTGAACATATATCGGCCTGAATGAATATTCACACCTCTTCACAAGAGGTCGGCCACCTTTAAAATTGTATCCCAAGAAGAATGAAGTCGGCTCTAATTAATAAACAAATATTAATTGTCTTCTAATAAAAGATCAAGATAAATTCGCATCTTCTCATGTCGGTCATACTATAAGATGAAGACAACACGAATATAAATTAAATAGCTAACGGCTATCATTTAATTTATGATCTCTCAATAGGGTTGAGCTGGAAGGAACGACTGAAGCTGCTAAAACATTAACACTCCCTCTCAGCTAGGGAGAGAACTTCCAGCTGCACAATACGAGTCATCTCAATATGAGATCCATTAGCCATCATTGCCTGCAATCGGATATAAGGAGAAGGATATCACCTCAACGTGATGACGAACATCATGGCTACATCCATGTTAAGGAAGGAGCTTATCACCTCATCGTGAAAGCATATCACCTCATTGTGATATCAACCATCATGGCTACACCCATGTATGGTATGTACAAGTGTTCATCACTTGCGTGATGTTGTCACCTCAATGTGACTTTCACCATGGCTCTCCCAGAGGGTGAAACACAAGTACAAGAAGATCATCACGGACTCTCTCACGTGATGTTGTCATGGAGTCACACACATGACATCCACCATGACTCAACTCAGAGGGTGGAAACAAAGGGCTTTCACCTCAAATTCTTCCGTCTCAGAAGAAAATGCATTAACAAGGGCTTGCACCTCAAATTCTTCCGTCTCAGAAGAAAATGCATTAATAAGGCTCACTGATGCTGAGACTCATACTCAGTCAAGGCTGGATTCTCCACCATACCAAGCTTATCTCGGAAGTACACAAACTTTATCCTAGCGAGAGGCTTGATGAGAATATCTGTCGTCTGCTCATCAGTGCTAATGTACCTCAGTTGTACAGCCTTCCGCAGTACCATATCTCTGATATAGAGGTACTTGATCTCAACATGCTTGGATCTGTCATGAAACACAGGATTGACAGAAAGCTTCACACAACTCTGATTATCACAATGAATAGTAGATAATCCTGCAAGAAGCTTACGAAGCCACACTGCTTCTCGAGCTGCCACACAAGCTGCAATGTACTCGGCCTCTGCTGTACTCAGTGCCACAGATGACTGTTTCCTGTTACACCAGGAAATCATAGTGAAACTCAAACTGAAGCAACCGCTAGAGGTGCCCTTCTGATCTGCAACACAACCATCTTCTATAGGTTCAGTAGGCTCCCTCTGAATCTTTAAGTACTTGGCCTTGCAAGACTGCAACCTTCACTTCTTCTCAGTAAGTTACAAAACTCTCTCTTGATCCCTGCCTTAGAACTCGCAAGGAAGTCTTCTGGAAGTGAACTCCCTCTAGCCACCAATTCAGTCCCATGGCTGCAAGTTGTGACTTCATGCTTGATCATTTCTTTGGTTGGCATAACTTTCTCATAAGATGCCTCAATCTTTTCATCGTTAAGCATTCTCTCATCACTTTCCAGCTTCTAGCTGTTCACAAAGCATTTAGAGAGAGATTACTAACAGTTTATGACAATCCAAAGAAATATCATACAAGGTTTACTATCTCAGGTTATAGCATGAACACATAAGAATTTATGCATAATGTTAGAACATGAATAAGTAAATCATTCTGAAAGAGAAATATATCAAAAGATCAAACTAAAGGGATAAAGAACTTATCTTTATATAGTTTTGATATAACTCTTTCGTTCATCTTTTACTCCTCTCGAGAGTGCCAAACTCAGCACAACAAGAAAATAATCTGCACAACTACAGATTTCTTGAATGCATTAAGCGGTTAGCATGTAGAACCAACTCTCTCCAAGAATTCAAGGTTCTATCACAAAGCATGCATTGGAGAATGATATCGATGTGATCAACCTATCACAACGAAAATGCAAATCTCTTCTCCCCTTTTTTTTTATTTCATCTCAAAGTCATACTTCAAGGATCTACATGATTAGTATGAATCAACTCACAATAGATAATTTGAAATCTTCAAAGGATCTTTATCCTAGAGATCACAATTCAAGAGAAATAACTATCTCTTTATACTAATCACACAAGATCCAAAAATAAAAGATATAACTTAACAAACAAAGAATACTTATCTATTCTGCAAGATACGCTGATTTTAAGCACAGATCAACACACGACTTTTACGGCTTGAACACAGGCCCATGACTTAGAATAGAAATTCCCTAGAGTCCTTCTGAGGAGAGGACTTATTCATATCCGCAAATGAAGCATGCTGATTAGGCCTAGTTGGGCAATCCTTGGCGAAGTGCCCAAACTCATCACACCTGAAACATTGAATCTTGGACATATCCCTCTTCTTCTTGGATGGAGGTGCATTATCATTTCCCTTGTTCCGATTCCTCTTGAAGAATCCTTTTCTTCCATCTTTTCCTTTCTTCTTTGAAGCATGAGAGGTGAGAACATGAATGTCTTCATTCTTTGAACTTTGACCAACGCCTCTTGCCACCAACCTTGATTCTTCTTGAATGCAATTAGATCTTAGGCGATCAAACTTAGGCAGTTTCGATCTTGCACTGATTCCTTGAATGAAGGATTCCCAAGACAAAGGCAGCCCATTGAGGGCGAGCATGGTTAAATCCTTATCATCAACTATATTCCCAATTGTTGAGAGCTGGTCTCTCAAATTTGAAATCCTCATGAAGTATGCAGTAACAGACTCTCCCTTTGACATCTTCACATGATGCAATTGATGCTTTAGTGCAAGGGCTCGGCTGGTATTGTTGACTTCGTACATCTCTTCCAAGGTCTTGAGCATATCTCTTGCTGTCTTCAACTTAGAAATGATAGGAACTATATGATCCTTGACAGAGTCAACCAGAATCTTCATTGCTTTGATGTCTTTCTTCAGCCACTCCTTTTCTTCGGCCTCCTCAGGTTCAGAAATGCTAGGCTCCACGAAGTCACCCAAATCATTTTCACGCAAGGTGAGCATGATCCTAAATCTCCATGAAGTGAAATTAGATGCACCTTCGAGTCTATCTTCAACCTTCAAGCCATTCACCATCTTGACTGGCAGTATATAAGTGAGCAACAAAAGGTATGCTGATTAGCAGAAATCTGATCACGATCCTCAAACCCGCTCTGATACCATGTTAAAATTATGTGAACAGATTAAATGCACAGAAAATAATTCAAAATCAGACAAAATAACACAGCAGATACCCTGGGAAAACCCTCCTCTTGAGGGAGAAAAACCCAGCAACAAAGATCTCTCTTATATTTATAACATTAGTGACAACAATTCACTTTACAATGAGATCTAACACAAGAACAATATGCAGCACTTGGCTATATATAAGAACAGATAACAACCTGCCAATTTGCACTTGACAATTACTGAATACAGATCTACAGAGATCACACTTGGCAGTATTCGCAGTATCTAATGATTCTCAACCTGCTGTGAATGAATCCGCACTAGTATGATACTTGCACTGTATGAACTATTCGTACTGCATATGTTTGCACTGAATGTAGTTCGCACTGTACTATAACTTCGCCCTTGATGCGCACTTGACAGAATTTGCTCTTAACAGAGTTCTGATTTGACAGAGTTCGCTATGATTCGCAGTCTCCTAATAAGAACTTTGCCCTTGATGCGCACTTGACAGAATTTTCTCTTAACAGAGTTCTGATTTGACAGAGTTCGCTATGATTCGCAGTCTCCTAATAAAATATTCGCACTTTATTGATGTTCACCTTGTATGATATGTTCGCACTTGATCATATAATATATTCGCACTTGATCAGATTGAACTTGTGTGAGTAACCGAACTGAACTGAATAATTTACAATGGACGAATCAAAGTGTATATATACAAATGAATGGGAGAGACACATCCCTCCAAATACTTCATGTCGGCCTCTATTCAAAAATCGTGACTCTAAGATATGATGTCGGCTCCAAGTAATCTCAACTCTTCTTTAATGAAAGTCGGCCTCAACAAATAACCTGTATCCTTTATTTGTTCGAGGCTCTTTGAACATATATCGGCCTGAATGAATATTCACACCTCTTCACAAGAGGTGGGCCACCTTTAAAATCGTATCCCAAGAAGAATGAAGTCGGCTCTAATTAATAAACAAATATTAATTGTCTTCTAATAAAAGATCAAGATAAATTCGCATCTTCTCATGTTGGTCATACTATAAGATGAAGATAACACGAATATAAATTAAATAGCCAACGGCTATCATTTAATTTATGATCTCTCAATAGGGCTGAGCTGGAAGGAACGACTGAAGCTGCTAAAACATTAACAGTTAATGCATCTTTCTCTGTGAGAGAAATTTGAAATGTAAGCCCTTGTTAATGCATCTTTCTCTGTGAGAAATTTGAGGTGAAAGCCCTTGTTTCCACCCTCTAGGAGTAGCCATGGTGGCTGTCATGTTGAGTGAATCCATGACAACATCACTTGTGTTTATCCACTCTCTGGGAGTAGCCATGGTGAACGTCATGATGAGATGACGACATCACATTGAGTGATTCAATGATGGGAACTTGTGCACATATTATTTTCCATACATGGGAGTAGCCATGGTGGGTATATCACGTTGAGTGATTTTGTGATGTGTTCCTTTCCACATATGGGTGTAGCCATTGTGGATGTCATGTTGAGAGATTCCATGACTTTGTGTATTGGAAGTATTCCTCCCTAGCTAAGAGGGAGTGTTGATGTTATAGTTGCGGGTTACATACTTCCGCCTTGCATTGATAAACAATAAATTTCATATAGCCTACGGCTATTTATTTATTGCATTTAATAAAGTGAATAGGTGCTTCACTTAGCAATTTATTATTACTTATTTTGGGTCGACCCTCCTTGATATTCACACCCATTTATTTGAAACATATTTCATTTGGTGGTCGACCTTTGTTCATGAAGAGGTGCGACCTCTCCACCAATTTGTATATATATGAGATCATTTCATTCATTCACACTATCAAGTCAAGTTCGTCCATTTCCATCTGCTAAGTGTGAATTTCTCCTACAGCAGTTTGAGTTTATCAAGGAGTGCGAATTTCATATCTGAGTTTGCATCAAGTGAGGTGTTGATTATTGGCCTTGTGTTTGGCCTCATTGTAAAGAGAATTGTTGCCAATATTTCAATATATAAGAGAGATTTTGTTATTGGGTTTTTCCCCTCAACTTGGAGGGTTTTCCCAAGGTATATGTTGTGTCAATTTGTGTGAAATTGTTTTTACTCTGCTTATTTAATTCTGATCCTAAAACTAACATGGAGCAACTCTAAAAATGCTCTAAATTCACGGTCTCTAGAAATGTTTTCATTCACAATATCCTTGAGAGAGCTTAAGTCAAAGGTGAGCAATCCCGTCAATTCACCAACCTCATGCTTGTCAAAGAACTCAACCTTTTGGATCAAGATCCTCTTATAAATTCATAGTCGTAATGTTGCCATTGCTCTTTCCTAGATTGCACAAATAATTTAATCACGTATGTAATTGAATTGATTTAATTGCTTGTTCACATGTTTCCCCTCATGCCTAACAAATGGTGAAGTGTTAATTGAAAAAAAAAGTTTACAATTGGTTCTTCAATTTTAATTCCAGGAAAAGCTGAGCCATTAACTTTATCTACCAGAGTTTTACCAATTAAGGACATTACTTATACCACAAAGAGCACAAATATCTCAAGCTTTGACTATTTCAATTGGAACATTTGTAAAATTCTCATAGATAGAGAGTTCAGTGACTTTACCCGATCTAAAGTTTTCATCTGATGTACACACCTTTATCTCCATACCTTTGTGCACAGTACTAGAGTTTACCCTTTCAATAACTACTCATCCTTTGTGTTCATCAAAATCCAAATTTGTTGCAAGCATGTAATGTCCCCACCCTAGTCAGTATCAATTACAGATGGGTTAGCCTATTACTTGGACCCTCATAGGCTAATATATTTGGATAGAGGGTCTTAGTGGCGGTTAATAGAGGTTGTCACTTCATTACCTTAGTTCACTATTGGGTTCAGTTCCAGGCCTTTGCAGATCAATGTTTGGCTTAGTTTGAGGGACTTACTATTTATAGTAAGTCAATCTAGCAGTGATGCTTTTTTTAGTTAGGGCACCTAGACACATGAGGGTTATACAGTGTTGACCCCAGCTTCAGATGACACGCCAAAATACTGAGTATTGAGGGAGATATTAATATTTAAGTGGTTAAGTTATATTTAATTATTAAAAGGGATATTATAAAGTTATATTTTAACTTTATAAAAGTGAGCCACTTAAATTTAATAAAGTGAAATTAAATATTAAAACAAAAAAGGTACGCTCAAGTGAGATAAATTATTTTAGAAGAGTATAAAGTATGTTGAATACATTTTAAATGTATTAAAAACCCTTTCAAGAGAAAGTCGTGCTTTATTGGAAGTCGTGCCTTTTTGAGGAGAATATAAGGAGCAAAAGAGAAATTGGATCCATTCACGTATTGATCATTTGACATTATTTTCTTTTGGCTTCTTTGAAGTTTGTGCCTGAGACAAGGGTTTCAACATTTTTCACTATTGGAGAACGACAATTCTTCCGTGTTCTGCAATCTTGAAGCTGTGAAAGACTAGCTAAATCATTGCTACAGAGACAGCTTCATTATGGAGTCCATTTGTGCTACATCAGATTTACCTTTGAGTTTTATTTGTAGTTTTCAATAAGTTAAGGGTCTTATTAGTGGAGGCGCCTAATTTCATCAGCAATTTACATCCAATAACAGGCCGTACAATTTCTATTTGCTAGTCGTACCATCACCCAAGCATGGCGTGGGGTTTCTAGTTAGGCGTATGAACCCAAAGGCTGAAACATCTCTCTTCTTTGGCCTAAATCAGCACCAATAGGGGCGGCCATACTGGTATCATCATTTGGCAGCCAAACAAAAAGGGAGAAATAATTATTTGGAGTAGATCGGCTTGTTTCATCAGAATTCTCTTTGCTAGTTGTGATTTTCAAGATTTTCAAATAAGGGTTTGCTGGCATGTTCGAGTATGCAACCTTTTTTTTATGCTATGTTTCTATATTGTATTGAAAATCTACTTACATCTCGTGCTGAATAAGAATCATTTCAGCAATTATATGTTTCCATTTATTTCTTGTTAAATCTTGCCTAGCAACTTTCTTATTTAATTATCAAAACTTTGTTAAAACACAAGCAGCAACACAGAATAGTGTATTTAGCATCTATAGGCAGTGTTAGAACCAACAAGGCTCTTTACAAAGCATCTGAAATAGATCATCGAGATCAATAGTCGGTTCAGGTATGCATCAAAGGATTGCTTCACAAAGAGGACAAAGGTCGCTTCCAATATTGTCCGGGCTTAACTCAACTTGGCTCTTGACAACGCTTGTATATATAACTTGAAAGTCACACATTTAGTTCAATAAAACTCAAAAGCTGTGTTGACAACATAATCAGGACGAGTCAGAGACCTATCAAACTTTCGTTGTTCTTATGCATATCAAGGTACGACTATAATTATTTAAATAATGACGTGCAATACCATAAGGACTGCAATGGTTATTCCTCTATTTATCCCTGAATTCATCTTTCGCTAAAGCCTTTATGCTAATGTGTGTTCATTCTCAAACATCTCTGTTATTTTGGAGTGCAGCAAATAAGGCTGCATCTACGTACCTAGTGCACATGATCTTCGTACAATCATATTATCAGAGGCACATAGACAACCCTATGTAGCACACCTAGGGGTGAAGAAGATGCATGCCAAACTTAGACACTTATATCATTAGGCAGGGATGCAACAAGACATTGCAGATTTTGTGACTCAATGCCTTGAGTGTCAAAGAGTCAAGGCAGAACATCAGCATCCAATAGGACTTCTTTACCCGCACAACATTTCTATGAGGAAACAGGATACCATTTCGATGGATTTCATTGTTGGTCTACCTTTGTCTTCATGCTACCATAGTGTCGTCATGGTGACTGTTGACAAGTTGACCAAACCCATTTCTCACCCTTGCACACTAATTATACGACTCCAATAGTGCAAGGGTATTCCTAGATGATATTGTTAGATTACACGAGGTCCCTCGTAGGATCATATCAAATAGAGATTCATTCTTTACATCAGCATTTTGGACGTCACTGCAGCAAGCATTGGGCACACAGCTCAGCTTGAGTTTGGCTTATCATCTTGAGATAGATAGACAGACTAAGAGGGTGAATAAGCTATTGGAGGACATGCTACGCATGTACGTGACGGACCATCAATCCCGTTGGGAGTACTTGTATTTAGCTAAGTTTTCCTACAATAATGGGCATTATAGTTCTTTGGGCATGCCACCACTTCAGGCCTTATGCGGTAGACCTTGTAGGACACCCTTGAGTTGGGATCGAATAGAGGATAGAGTGGCAATTGGTCTAGAGTTGGTTCAAGTAATGGAGCGATAGGTAGATTTCATTAGGCAACGTCTATAGGAGGCATAGGATCATCAAAAGAAGTATGTCAATGCTAAGAGGATTGATCAGAGCTTCTTAGTTGGTGACCATGTATACTTGAGAGTGCCACCACACAAAAGTCAAATCCATTATTGAAAGCGCTCTAAGCTTGCACCACAAGATACATTTGAGATCTTGGAGCGGATAGGTCCCGTAGCTTATTGTCTAGCCTTGCCACCTAGCCTGTTGCACATCCACAATTTTTTTCATGTATCAATTTTGAGACGCTATGTGCACAATGACTCATATTTTGGATTGAGATGCCTTGCAGGTGGAGTCGACGAGCTGCTAGCGTTGGAGTCCATTTGCATTTTGACTGAACTAATGCTGGCCATTCAGGGGCAAGAGCTAGACCAAGTCAAGGTCCAGTGGGATCGCTATGATGAGGTTGCAGCTACTTGGGAGGATGCCTCACAGTTGAGGGCACTAATCCTCACCTTTTTTTATGACTTCCAGGAGGAAGTTCATTCCTAGAGGGGGAGGATGTGAGGCCCACTCATTAGTTACTAGATATTATGATATTTTGCTTCCATTTAGACTTATACATTATGATACTTTTCATGTTGATTACTAGACATTATGCTATTTTGCTTTCATTTAGACCAATAGTTTATGATACTATTCGTGTTATGATAATTGAGATACCTAACTCTTTATTTGATTTTTTATTGATGATTAAAATGCATGTGTAGGATTAACAAATTATAGTTCAATAACTTGTATGTGCAATGGCGAATTTATAGTTGTAATGCAAATGTTAATTTCAATATTGTGATGAGTGAAATTATTAAGTTTTAAATTTAATTACAAAATGAAAATCATTGCTTACCTCGTGAAAATTGAATAAATGATCTTATGTGAATTCTATGCTCATTATGAATCTTCGAGATTATGATAATCAGGAATTGGAATTTCGGTGTGATTTAAATGCTTTATGGAAATTTATAATGTGAATGTATATGTTTTATTTTGGTTGCTTTGGCTATGCAATTTTATTGGATGTATTAATGTGTAAAATCAAACGTGCAAGTATATTATTTCATGGCCAATGGAATCAAAGATCTTCAAGAAACCTAATGTGATAAACCTTGTACTGCCGACTATAGTCCATTTGGAGGGACTATAGTCTCAGCGTAATGTAATCTATGTGACATGGTTTGAGACATGAGTGTATGTGATTGTGAGGTCTTAAAGTCCTTAAGTTTGAATTTTAATTTTGTAGTTGTATCTTTGAGGGTAATTTCCGATTTAGATTTGATTTTGTCTTCAAAGGGGTGAAAAAGGTTTTATTCTATGTAATTTTATCGTTTATAAACCCCTAGAGTGTTAACCTGTAATGTCCCCATTTTTGGCGAGCATCAGAGTTCGTAAGAATTAGCCTATTATGCGACCCTCGTAGGCTGATGGGATGGATTGAGGGTCTTGTCGGAGCTTGGCTCAGCTTCAGTTGGCAGTTCTTGATCAGTTGGCTTTCGTTCGGGCTCATTCGGACACCTCTTGCATAAGTTGCTATTTTTAGCAGTTATTGGCAGTCAGCGTGGGACCCTTGCTATTTTTAGCAGTATGGATTGTTAGCGTTCGGAATCACTTCAGTGTTCATCAGCTTCAGACAGCTCGTGCATCGGATGAATAATGAGAGAGATATTAATATTTAATTGAATTAATTAAATATTAATTAAATGGAGATTTTAATATAAAGTTATAATATTTTATTATAACTTAAGTGATTTCAGTGAAGGGGTCGCCCATCATCAGAAAGGGGCCAGTTGACGATTATATTTTATTATTAAAATTTAATGGGAGACTATTGAATAATTAAAATAATAAAAGTCGAATTATTTAAAATTCCCTATCTTTAAGGAATTCACACTTTTGAGGAGAATATAGGCTTTGCATTGGAATTCGAGCCATTATGTGATTATTGATTTTGGAAACTGGTCAAGTTTTGTCTGAGCACAGAACCTTAGGGTTTGAGTCTCGAATTCATTGGGGAACGAGTCATCTCCACTGAAAGCAGTTCAGAGGGTGTGAAATAACACCTGATTTATTGCCAGTTAGAGATTTCTTCATTCAGGAGAAATCACAGAGCTTCAGAGAATTAATTATCTTCAGAGTTTCTATCAGTGTTGCATCCAGAGAATATATATCAATCAAGGCGCACCATTATCAGAGTCTGGATATTGATTACAGAGGAGGCCGTACTTTTTAATCATTGCTGCAGCTGTCATCAGGCCGTACTTTTCTGTACCTGGCCGTACTGTTCAAGGAGAGCCGTACTTGGGTTTTCAGAGCAAAACGCCTTCTTCATTTGCAGTTAGATTTCATTATCAAGGGCGCATCATTTACTAGCCTTGGATTCTTCTTCCTGGCGCCAGACAAAGACCATTCACTCAGCCGTACTATCTCAAGCTGATCATTTATTGCAGCAAAGGAAATCAGGTTCTCTCATAAAAATTTATCGCCTTTTTATTTGCATGCAATAGGTTATTCATTGTAATCGTCTCAGAAGAATAATAAAGAATCTGGCATCTATATTCTCAATAGATTTCATAGTTTTCGGAGTTATATAATTTTTAGTGAATTTATTTCATATTATTGCAAAATCGCAATTCCTTCATTTCATGCAAAAACACAAAAACAATCAAAAAAACGCAAAACACAAAAAAATCAGTCAGATTCAGGAAACGGGGAAACAAGGGGTTTCTACAGTGGTATCAGAGCTAAATCCTGCCATCCTAAGGGTTTAGCAGTCTTATGCAGCCAGAACAAATTGGCTCTCACAGGTATTACACACGCAGACGTGCTCTGATTGACCGGCAACAGAGTTTGAGCAGGCAGCCAGGAAACATGGCTGACAGGAATGACAGGACTGACAGAACAGATAATCTGATAACAAAGATTCCATATAACAACAGAGATCAGGATGATGCAGAGGTGTTGCATGCACTCAGAGATCTACGTGCAGGTCAATGGCAGTCAAATGGTGTATTACAGCAGTTGGCCGTAGCACTTCAGAGATTGGGTACTCCGAGGAGGCCGTCACCACATCGTGACGACGACAATAGTGATGCAGGATCACGGAGAGCTCCTAGGACAGCTTCACGGACAGCAGATAGGCCTACTAGGCCTACATTTGTGAGACAGGCGCCTGATGAGGCTGTTGCAGGTGAGAAGCATAAGGGTTTGTTCGCTGGTGCACTTAGGGCAGCGAACGACGAGTGGGAGTTAGTACCACCTGAGGCCAGAGAAAGGATTAACTTTGACAGAACACCACAAAACAAAGAAGAAGAAGTGTTTAACATGTACAAGGAGTATAGCATTCTTCCTCAAAAAATTAAGAAGGAACTTCCTTTCATGAGTTACATGGATTTGCACCCGAGTCTTTGCCATAAGACAGAGTTTGCAAGGAAGAAATATCTCACTATAGCTCATGAGTTGTTTACACTTGAAAAGGATAGAGAATCTACACATAAGGATGACACAACTCTTCATCAAAATGATTTGGTATCTTCAAATTCCTATGAAGTATGCAGAAATTTATGTGATGAATTTGATAGACGTGCTGATTTGATTCAAGAAAACACTAGCACAGCTTTGGGTAATGATTTACCTACATCGTCCTTGCAAGAGGTGACTCAAGAAGTTTCTACTATGGAGGCTACTTCTGATTTTCATGACAGCGATGATGAAACTTTGCGTGAGCATGAGACGGCAGCGATTTCACTTATGCAAAGTAATCCTATTGAGTTGTCACATGAAGAGACTCAAGAGTTGGGTACTAGTGATGCATTTGAAGTTGAGGATTCATGTCATGGTGAGTCTGATTTTCCAGATCAGACCTTTGAAAACAAGCCAAAAGATTCATATGTTGATATGGAATCCCAGGAGCGTGTTACGGATAGGCGTACAGCTACTTTGAGAGTGGAAGTGTGTGAAGATACTGTCATACCAGCAACTTCTACCTTATCAGTTGAGCCATCCTTTGAGGTACAAAGCAGCAGTACCTTAGTTGTTGAGGTGTGCATGGATGAAAGCACACATGATGCTGCTTATCATGAGGTGAGTGATGACGAATCAGCGTCATATCACAGTGCATATTGTGAACCGGAAAACTTGTATGGGGGTCATGAGCTACAAAATCCTCATCATTTGGTTGGGCAACTACAAGTGAATGACAATATGATTGCCACAACCCTTGAGCATTTTGATGTTGCTCATCAGATGTTGGCTACCTACGGGTGGAGCACTCCTATGATAGATGAGCACGGTGATAGTGGTTTTTCCCTTGCAGAGATACATGCACTTCGGGAAGCAATTGGAATGATGAAACAAAACTACCTAAAACTCCTTGCGGACAGGGATTTCCTTCTCGAGTGGGATTGCATTTGTTATGATGCATTGAAGGGAAAGGATGAGCAGATCGATGAGCTCACTCATGAGCTTGAGGTGACTATGGACTCATTGCAGAGCACCCAGTTGGCCCTTCAAGAGTCACAGTTACAGATTGAGAAGCTTACCGTGGTGTTGAGTTTGGCACAATCTTCACCATCTTTTGATATAGTTCAGATTTCTATGGCAGCAGTTGGTGAGGAGTATACACCCATGGTTCATAGCAGTGAGGGATATGTTGGGGATGTGGTTACATCCATCACGGTCACAGGTGCAGTTGATACAGATGGGATGAGTGCACTGGTTGAGAGTTGCAGTGAGCCACGCGTTGCACCAGGTTCTCCTGAGATTAGTCCCATGATAGGTGATGCAAGGCAGATGATTGATAGTTCCTGTGACAGGGTTGTTGATTCACCAGAGAGTTGTGTGACAACTCTCGACATTTGTCCATCTTCACAGAAGATATCCAGAGTATCATCCAGTTGGGAGATTGGTTCTTATGTTGATTTGTTTCCCTCTCCTGGAAGCAAATCAATCATTTTATCCGATGCAGTTGATTATGATCGGCAGCTGGTTGAGCCAAGTCAGGAGTACAATTCAATTTATTATTCCAGGGATTCAGAGATGAATGATTCAGATCAGTATGGAGTGATTGTGCAGTTTGTGAATAATCCATTATTTGAATTTGATGGTGGTTTGATCTATGATAACCCACTCTTCGAGTTGGAAGCTGATCGTACTCTTGATACTAGTTCTAGGTTGGGTGATAATCGTAGTGTTTGGGATTGTTCCAGTGCATCGAGATTCCAAACAAGGCTCACAGAGGAGTTCAATGGGGTGTACACGGTGAGGAGTGCTTATAGCTTTTTCTTTGATCCACCTGTACATGATTCGTATTCGATGCACAATTCTTGTGCACAGGGTGATTCTCTTGGTGCAGTCGAGGGGAGTAATTCATTACTGTGTGCAGAGTTACCATCTTCAAGGGATGGGATTGGTGGCTGCAAGTACTCGACTCAGTTGTTTGTGGGGTATTACTTGCAGGGACAGCAGTCAGTTATCCATCATGCCGATATGTATTTGACAGGGCTTGCTACTTCTATGTTGCAGATTTTTCATACGCGTACATGGTTATAGGGCCACTATGGTGTTAGTAGGTATGATGGCTTGGTCAGTTATCACATCCATGAGGGTTTAGCAGAGGACAGGGAGAGATTCGGTGTAGCAGATGCTTCTAGAAGTTCTTATCTCTGTATGACAGGTGGATGTGAATTCATATTGTATTGGGATCCCGGTGGCGACAGTTTTGGCACCGAGTATTGGATGGGTCCCATTGGGTTACTTCACTATTCTCAGCATGGTGAAGTTGGAGGCAGTAGAGCGCAGTGGCAGCCTGAGGATGACAGTCACGACAGACTTTCACTCTGGGTTTGGGATCCAGGGATAGCTTGCGCAGTTGAGTTTTTGATGATGCTACAGGAGACAGTTCGTGATGTGTGGGACATTTCACAGTTTTTCTTTTGGGCCTCCCGAGGATTGGAGTTTCTTTGCAGTGGAGATTGCTTGGGGACAAGCAATTTCAGGGAGGGCGGACTGTAATGTCCCCATTTTTGGCGAGCATCAGAGTTCGTAAGAATTAGCCTATTATGCGACCCTCGTAGGCTGATGGGATGGATTGAGGGTCTTGTCGGAGCTTGGCTCAGCTTCAGTTGGCAGTTCTTGATCAGTTGGCTTTCGTTCGGGCTCATTCGGACACCTCTTGCATAAGTTGCTATTTTTAGCAGTTATTGGCAGTCAGCGTGGGACCCTTGCTATGTTGAAATTAGATGACAACGAATCCCTCTTCTGTTGGATTGAGATCCTATTATTCAGCTTGCTGTTGTAACAAGACAGACATATTTAGAATATGGATAGGAACGCATTTAACAAATTCAGTTCTGTATGAAATACTATAAATCCATGTATGCCAATAGAGGCTGAATGACAGAGAGTTAAGCAGAGGAACGATTGTGCTGCTTGTAATTTCCTGACTTGAACAATAAGAGAACCGATACCATTGCTCCGTGGATGTTTCCCTCTTGAGGGTTTTTACCACGTAAATCCGTGTGTCTCTGTTTTGTCTATTTTTCATTGTTTCTTGTTTACTCGCATTAATAATTTTTGCTGTGCATAATCTTTTCGTGGCTGTAAGATTCAACAAGTGGTATCAGAGCAGTTGGAGGGAGGCCACGAAGGGCGAGTGCAAAGGGGCAATTTTCCTACAGGCTGCTTACGGTGTTTTCTGAACCTGCGGCAGAGCAATCGCAGAGTGGAAGCGTGATGGCAAAGACACAGAGTGCTAAATTCGAGATCGAGAAATTTGACGGGAGCAATAACTTCGAGTTATGGAAGGTCAAGATGCGGGATATACTGTGTGTGCAAGGAGTTGTGAAGGCACTCGCAGGAAAAGCGAAGAAACCCGTGAGTATGGATGATGATGACTGGGACGAGATGGAATCTCGAGCTCTCAGTGCTATTCGTCTATGTTTGGCCGACGATGTATTATTCAACATCGTGTCTGAAACAACAGCAGCAGGACTCTGGACAAAACTGGAAAGCCTGTACATGACTAAATCCTTGACGAACAGAATCCTCCTGAAGCGTCAGCTGTATACCTTGCGTATGAAGGAAGGTATGAAAATTTCAGAACATTTAAATGCTTTTAATACTCTTATTAGTAAATTGGACAGCACGGGGGACAAAATTTCGAAAGAGGATAAGGCAGTAACATTATTAAGTTCTCTTCCTGAATCTTGGGATCATTTCGTAACCTCTATTAGTTTTAGTTCTAACGAGGATATTAGCTTTGATGATGTTGTTGGAGCTATGATATCTGAGGAAACTCGAAAGAGATCTTCTCTGGAAACTTCGACAGCAGAAGTTATGATGGCCAGAGGCAGAACTACTGAGAGGGGACAGCATTCGAAGGGCCCAGCTAGATCCAAGTCTAAGGGCAAAAAGAGCAAGTTGAAGTGTTGGTTCTGTAACAAATCAGGACACCTCAAGAAAGATTGTTGGAAACGTAAAGAGGCATCTAAGGAGGAGGACTCTACAAAGGAGGCTAACATAGCCGAGAAGGATTCAGGTATGGTTGATGAGGTATTATCTACGTCTATTGTCTCACAGTACCATTATGACTGGTTAATTGATTCTGGGGCATCCCATCACATGTGTCTGCATAAGAATTGGTATTCTACATATCAATCTATTGATGACGGGGTAGTTTACATGGGTAATGATGTTACATGTAAAACTGTTGGGATAGGGAGTATCAGAATTAAAATGTATGATGGGATTGTTAGAACACTGACAGATGTGAGACATGTGCCTGACCTGAGAAAGAATCTGATATCTTTGGGAGTTCTAGATTCTAGTGGATATAAGGGTTCAGTTCAAGGTGGAGTTTTGAAGATATCAAAAGGTATCTTGATTGTTATGAAAGCTAACAAAGTTGGGAACCTGTATAAACTTGAAGGAAAGACAGAAATCGATCAAGCGGGAGTCGCATCAGAGGATGCAGGTGAATCCACTCGCTTATGGCATCAACGATTGGGTCATATCAGCGAGAAAGGAATAAAGGTACTTGCTGATCGTAAACTACTTCCTAGTTTAAAAACTGTAGATTTGAAGTTCTGTGAGCATTGTATTTATGGGAAACAAGCTAGACAGAAGTTTAAACCTGGAAAACATACAAGTAAAGATATCCTTGACTATATTCATTCAGACCTTTGGGGTCCATCTCCAAAACTCTCGTATGGACGATCATCATATTTTGTAAGTTTTATAGATGATTACTCGAGAAAAGTATGGATCTATTTGTTAAAGAGAAAAGCTAATGTATTTAACACTTTTAAGCAGTTTAGAGCTTTGGTTGAAAAAAGCACAGGCAAATCCATTAAATGTCTTAGAACAGATAATGGAGGAGAATTTACTTCTAAGGAATTTGATAATTATTGCAAGAATGAAGGGATCGAAAGGCATAGAACCACTGTTTACACTCCACAGCAGAATGGCGTTGCTGAACGCATGAACAGGACTCTTCTCGAGAGAGGAAGAAGCATGCTCAGTAATGCAAAGTTGCAGCAGGAATTGTGGGGAGAAGCTTTGCTTACAGCTTGTTACCTGGTTAATCGATCACCATCGACAGCAATTGACTGCAAGATTCCAGAAGAGGTATGGACAGGCCAACCATGTAATTATTCTAGTCTTAGAGTTTTTGGTTGTGATGCCTATGCTCTTATTCCAAAGAGTCAGCGTTCAAAGTTAGATCCTAAGTCACAGAAATTAGTTTTTGTTGGATATGGTGATGGTGTAAAGGGGTATAGATTATGGAATCCTACTGCCCATAAGATCATCATAAACAGAGATGTCATATTTGATGAAATTTCACTCATGAAATCAGATGATAAGAATGCAATGAAACAGGTTAATGTACCACAATTACAGCAAATTCAATTTGATATACATTCATCCACGGGTGAAGATCATGAAGATGTCCGTGAGCAGGATATTCATGAGGAAATCACTCAGGAGGATGAGCAGACTGAAACACCTCAGGAAATTGAGGTAATACCACAGCAAGCTCTACGAAGGTCTACACGGAACAGATCAGTTCCAAGCAGGTATGATGATTTTGTCACTTCTGTTGCTTTAATTTCTAACGAAGGAGAACCAAGCTGTTATAAAGAAGCAATAGAGGTTTCAAATAGTGACAAATGGAAACATGCCATGAAAGAGGAAATTGATGCTTTGATTAAAAACAAAACATGGGATCTGGTGGAACTTCCTAAGAACAGGAAATCGGTTGGTTGTAAGTGGGTATACAAGTTGAAGAAAGGTGCTGATGATACTATTTCGAAGTACAAGGCAAGGCTGGTTGCAAAAGGGTTTTCTCAGGAAGCAGGTATTGACTTTCATGAGATTTTTTCACCAGTTGTAAAAATTGTTTCTATTCGTATGGTGTTAGCACTAGTTGCATTGCTTAATCTGGAATTAGAGCAGCTAGATGTTAAAACTGCATTTCTACATGGAGATTTAGATGAGGAAATTTACATGGAACAACCGGAAGGGTTCGTTCAAAATCGCAACAAGAGTTTTGTCTGCAAACTCAAGAAATCATTGTATGGCTTGAAGCAGTCTTCAAGGCAATGGTACAAGAAGTTTGATTCCTTCATGGTGAGCCAGAATTTTACCAGAAGTGAATATGATCATTGTGTTTACTTTAAAAGGTTGGATAATGGCATGTTCATTATATTGGTGTTATATGTTGATGATATGCTTGTAGCAAGCAAAAGCATGGTTGAAATCAGCAGGTTAAAGGCTCAGTTGGCTAGGACATTCGATATGAAGGATCTAGGAGCAGCAAGACAGATCTTGGGCATGGAGATACATAGAGACAAATGAAAGGCAAGCTGAGGTTATCACAAGAGAAGTATGTGGAGAAAATACTTCAGAGATTCGATATGGATAAGGTGAAACCAGTTAATATCCCTTTAGCTTCGCATTTTAAACTTTCTTCAGGTTTGTGTCCTAGTAATGATGAAGAAAAGGAGTATATGTCTCGTGTACCATATGCTAATGCAGTAGGAAGTTTGATGTATGCGATGGTTAGTACTAGACCAGATATTTCACATGCAGTTGGTGTTGTCAGTAGATACATGGCAAATCCAGGTAAAGAACATTGGGCAGCAGTGAAATGGGTGCTTCGGTATCTTAGAGGCACAAGCAGTTATTGTATCACTTTTGATGGTTGCAGTGATAAGGTTTGTGGTTACGTTGATTCAGACTTTGCAGGTGATTTGGACAAAAGAAGATCTACTTCAGGTTATGTCTTTACTCTTGCAGGTGGTCCTATTAGTTGGATGTCAAAGCTCCAAAGCATTGTTGCTTTATCCACTACTGAGGCAGAGTATGTATCTGCTTCACATGCTTGCAAAGAGGCAGTATGGTTAAAAGGTTTATTGGGTGAGTTAGGACAGTTTCAGAAAACTGTAAAAATTTTCTGTGATAGTCAAAGTGCAATTTATTTGGCTAAGAATCCAGCTTACCATAGTAAGTCGAAACATATTCCAGTTAAATACCATTATGTAAGACATGTTATTGATGAAGGACAGGTGATTCTTGATAAAGTCCACACTCAAAAGAATTGTGCAGACATGTTCACGAAACCAGTTATATTGGAGAAGCTGCAGTGGTGCTTGGCTTCTCTTGGCTTGCAGAAAAGGTGATGAGCAATGAGCAAGGTATCAGGTTAATTGTTGTCAAGGTGGAGATTGTTGAAATTAGATGACAACGAATCCCTCTTCTGTTGGATTGAGATCCTATTATTCAGCTTGTTGTTGTAACAAGACAGACATATTTAGAATATGGATAGGAACGCATTTAACAAATTCAGTTCTGTATGAAATACTATAAATCCATGTATGCCAATAGAGGCTGAATTACAGAGAGTTAAGCAGAGGAACGATTGTGCTGCTTGTAATTTCCTGACTTGAACAATAAGAGAACTGATACCATTGCTCCGTGGATGTTTCCCTCTTGAGGGTTTTTACCACGTAAATCCGTGTGTCTCTGTTTTGTCTTTTTTTCATTGTTTCTTGTTTACTCGCATTAATAATTTTCGCTGTGCATAATCTTTTCGTGGCTGTAAGATTCAACATGCTATTTTTAGCAGTATGGATTGTTAGCGTTCGGAATCACTTCAGTGTTCATCAGCTTCAGACAGCTCGTGCATCGGATGAATAATGAGAGAGATATTAATATTTAATTGAATTAATTAAATATTAATTAAATGGAGATTTTAATATAAAGTTATAATATTTTATTATAACTTAAGTGATTTCAGTGAAGGGGTCGCCCATCATCAGAAAGGGGCCAGTTGACGATTATATTTTATTATTAAAATTTAATCGGAGACTATTGAATAATTAAAATAATAAAAGTCGAATTATTTAAAATTCCCTATCTTTAAGGAATTCACACTTTTGAGGAGAATATAGGCTTTACATTGGAATTCGAGCCATTATGTGATTATTGATTTTGGAAACTGGTCAAGTTTTGTCTGAGCACAGAACCTTAGGGTTTGAGTCTCAAATTCATTGGGGAACGAGCCATCTCCACTGAAAGCAGTTCAGAGGGTGTGAAATAACACCTGATTTATTGCCAGTTAGAGATTTCTTCATTCAGGAGAAATCACAGAGCTTCAGAGAATTAATTATCTTCAGAGTTTCTATCAGTGTTGCATCCAGAGAATATATATCAATCAAGGCGCACCATTATCAGAGTCTGGATATTGATTACAGAGGAGGCCGTACTTTTTAATCATTGCTGCAGCTGTCATCAGGCCGTACTTTTCTGTACCTGGCCGTACTGTTCAAGGAGAGCCGTACTTGGGTTTTCAGAGCAAAACGCCTTCTTCATTTGCAGTTAGATTTCATTATCAAGGGCGCATCATTTACTAGCCTTGGATTCTTCTTCCTGGCGCCAGACAAAGACCATTCACTCAGCCGTACTATCTCAAGCTGATCATTTATTGCAGCAAAGGAAATTAGGTTCTCTCATAAAAATTTATCGCCTTTTTATTTGCATGCAATAGGTTATTCATTGTAATCGTCTCAGAAGAATAATAAAGAGTCTGGCATCTATATTCTCAATAGATTTCATAGTTTCCGGAGTTATATAATTTTTAGTGAATTTATTTCATATTATTGCAAAATCGCAATTCCTTCATTTCATGCAAAAACACAAAAACAATCAAAAAAATGCAAAACATAAAAAAATCAGTCAGATTCAGGAAACGGGGAAACAAGGGGTTTCTACATAACCCAAGGGTTGGGTACTTAATTGAACCTAGACCCCTCTTAATTGCCTATTAAGATGGGTGACGAGTTTTGAGTGTTGTGGGGAGTGGATAGACTTATTCCAATCACATCCCCATTTTTCTTCAAGTTCCTTTATGGATGGGGATTTTTGAGGGTGGTTTGAGATTGTTAAGGAAGGAGTGCAAGAGACTCCTTACTTTAAATGTCTTCCACATTAGGGAGACGTAGAGAGGGTGTGTTGGAGGGATAGGAAGGTGACAAGTGTCACCTACCTATTGGTGAGAATCCCAATTAGAACTATATTTATCTTTTCTTTTTTGTTAGTTTGGAGGTTCTTTTCGTTGTTGCATTTTTTGGGGATTTGCTTGAGGGAGTTGTGTGTAAAGGATTTGGAAGGAATTGAAAGGCTTGGAGTTGTTTTTCAAAAATTTCTCCCTTAGAAAGCTTGAAGAGGTAGGGATCAAGCTCCTATTTTTGCTTATGTATGAATTGGGTTGAATGTTGTAGTGAATGGTTTGTGATTTCATTGTAATGTTCTTGTTCTTGTCTTTGTGATAAAATTTGGAATGGATTGTTATAGGGATTGCTCTCTCACTTCATAAGAGCTCCTTAAGTGTGGGGTTGAGAGAGGGAGAACCTTCCATGGGGAAAACTCCATCCTTTGAAGAGGAGCTTGGGTATGAGGACCCTTCTTGTTTACTAGAGTATGGTGTTGGGATGTGAAGTTGTGATTCAATGAGAAATGAGATTGGGAAGAGTACTATTTGAAAACTATGTAGAAATTTCAAAGTTTCCCCATTGGGTTGAGATGTCACTTTATCAATTGATGAGCTAAAGGGGCTCTCTAATGGATGGTTCATAAGGCACAACACTTGCTGAAGGTTTTGCAAATGGGGTTGCAAGCTAAGCGGGCTTAACCTTGGGGAAAACTCCGTGGTTAAACGCGCTTGAGCTGGAGCAATACTGGGATGGGTAACCTCCCAGGAAGGCCTAGTGCTTCACCTCTGTGAGCATCACCTAGATGCAATGAGTGCTAAGTGGACCATTCATTATCATGAGAGATGGGTTCTTGTGAACCACTACTCATGAAACATGGGTCAATGAGTTTGAATCGTAAAACTACACGGTTGAATCCTGATAGCAATATCACAAGAATCCATGTGGGTGAGTCAATCCTTGGCTTTTAAGTATGTTTTCATATGTGTGAGAATTCCATTGTTTTTGTGTTCTGTTAAATGCTTGTGTGTTTCCTAGTTCCTATGAAGGCCTCCTAGCTTGAGGGTGGCTGGTTTTCCAGCCGACGGTGGGTGGTGAGCACCCCGTTGGCCTTGGCATCAATGTGTTTCATGTGTAGGTTGGACTATTGGAAAACTTGCAGATTGGAGGAATAACCTGATTTTTGTCGAGTGAAGATGTGTTAGAAATATTACCAATGTTATTTTTGTTCTTGAATGTTGTGTTAGCTGTGTTTCAAATAAGTATAATGGTACTCATAAAAGGAAACTATATCATTATGTTTAAGAAATATCATGTATGATATTTGGGATACAAATAAGCTACATCTTTGTAAATGCCAAATGAAATCCGTTTAAATAAAGTTATGTTATTTCTGTTCTTTATGGATAGGAAATATTTCTATTGGAAACATAGAAATAATGAGCTTGCTAAACAGAGTGTTGTGTCTCATTTTAACTGTAAATTGGTTCACCTTGCTGTTATTGATCTGTCTATTTTGTTTCTTTAAACAAAAGTAAGAAGGTTTCTTTTTTATATATCATGTAAAATACAGATATTGTGCTCAATCTATTCTCTGATAATACATTTAGTTATCCTGTTTTAGAAAAGAAAAGAGAAACGCTAAACGTTAACAGAGTTAAGAGAACTGTATAATTATATTTGAAAAATAATATTCCTTTTGTATGATTTACGGGTTTGTTGAAAAAAATGCATTAAGTTTATGCCTTTCCTTTATAATATCCTGCATATCAGTACAGAGAATAGTTAACCGCTATTACTTTACCCATATATCAAAATGGAATTTTTACAAAGTTCTGTTTGAATAAATACACATGTTTCCATATGCAGATTTTTATTTATAACTGTCAAAATATAGATGTGTATTTCTTTTTAGAGACCTCAAGATACACAGGTCACTCTGATGTCTGTTTAAATATATAAAAAAAACCTAATCAATGTTTAGTTGTATCATACAGCCCTTCACAATAGATATAAGGGTCGATTAGATCTAGCAGATAGGGGCAGAAGGTATACAAATAACTCGAATAACCATAATCAGATTATTATGTACTTTGTTAAAAATAAAATTTCGAGGAGTAAGCTGTAGCATGGATTTTATCTGTTATGCCCTCATTAAATAATAAATAAAAATAAAACAGAGGAATTCATACATCAATTTTTAGCTCTCCCCATCAGGTTATTTTGTGGCGGTCGACCAGCCCATGAAATCTTTATTGAGTACCCTGTCGATGCCTGTTTAGAGCTGTAAGAGTGGGGTTTAATCTTCTTGGAACAAAAGATGAGAAAACTCAGACCATTAATCCTAAGCCACCGATTTGGGAAGTAGGCGGCCACGTAAAGTAGGTTCTCTGAATCTAGCGCCTCCCTATAAAACTCTGAAAGAGGAATTTTGAAAGAAATTGTAAATAACTATAAGCTCTGTATTTTCTAGTCGCTGCGATGGCCTCTAGTTGTCACCTTCCCTGGAAATAATGAATCATGATGTATAATGTGGGTCAGTAGATCGCGGGATTACAAAAAGTCATATTTTAATTTAAAAATAAAAAATAAAAAATCTGTCAAATTTAATATATAACTGTTGGTTATCAATCAAAATATATATATATATCATTCTGGACATGTTATTAGTCAATGGGGAATAGTTGGTCATTATATAAGTATATATGCTTGCGACTTTTGAATAGATAAAGATTGGATATCGATTATATATATATTTAGCTATATACGAAATAATTATATATTTACGTCAAAAGCACATTTAATTAACTATGATAGGTGCTTTTTATTTAGTAGAAGTCTTCCTGAACTCCTGCATACAATATTATTTTAAATACGATTTCCTGACCTGGAGGTACTGATGTCGGCTGCAGACCTTGAACCTTTCCTCACGCCAGTTAGAAGGAAATACCAATTAACCCCGCTTTGTTGGAGACTCACGACATCCTTAACATTCTCATGTACTGTCGAGCTCCTTGAATATCTTCCGTGCTGAGACCATTCGAGCTTGTCGCCAGATTGAACCCAGGCAATTATATTTTCTTCAACCCGCAATTATCTTTCAATATCAACGACTCATCGCCCAAGATTGGTAGTGAGGAGATAGTGCGCCCAGCTATGTGCATATAATGGCGAATATTGATATTTGCGGCTGTATTTCAACGCCTTCCTTAGTCGCTAGTAATAGCAAGTGATAAACAATCAGCTCCTGATATGTTGATGATCTTCAAGTGGCAGAGTTTTGAAGCGTCCAAGATTCCTCTTTGAGTTTGACTCGGGCTGAATGTCTAAAGTCGTCTCTCCAATTGTTATCGACCTCTGAGTATTCAACTCCAGCAACAAGATAAATCATAGCCGATATTATCATATGTTGCGTTGAGGTTGGACTTTAGCGGCTGATTTAAATATTGTCGGCCTGCTGAAAATCAATACTTCACTTTCCAATATTTGTCTTTATCTGGAAGTCGTCTCTTTCCAGCTCCGAACTCTTTTAATCTTCACCCGATGAGTTCCAGGTTTTCACGGCATGCAAATCGTCCTATCTCCACTCTGACCTGGGAATGTTTTGTCCAGTATAATGCCGTGCCAGTATAATGCTCCTTCACGCGTCAGCTGGTATTTGTATCTTACTGCGATATGCTTTCTCCTTGACTTTAAGACTTGCGGTTATCAAGGAAATTGGCCTTTGAATTAAATGATAATAATCGACACTTCTTTCATTTTCTGCTATTCCTCAATAAGCTGGGCACTAAATAAATACGATGCCCAGGATATCTCTGTAAAGCTGCGATATGAATTGAATACTATATTTCCACTTTATTCTCCAGATTTGCCTTGTTATAAATCTTCAACTCCACGGCAGGCTCTGACTACTGATCTGGCAATTATGGTTTGTCTTATCTGAGTGTATTGCCTCTCCAAAAATCGACAGAGATAGAATATTATATATTAAAACAGCTTATGACAATACTTCTACCCCGAAGTGTAAGAGCTTTCAATTCTGAAAATTAGTCATAAACCCTGAAAATGCAGCCAGTCAATTTATCAAAATTATCAAATATCAATTGCACATGATTTATTACATAAACCATAAAAAATTTGTTTTCAAAGAAGACTCACGAAATTTCTCCAAATCTTTCCCCTCAGCAAATATTCTTGAAGCTCCAAATCTGAAACCAATAAGTTCAATATAAACTCCATCGTGAATCCACTCATAGAAAGAGTCAAGTTTTTGTCCAACTCTTTACTAATCTGGTGAAGGTTTTCGTCCTTGACATTTACCTAAATCTGATGCAATAATGCATAAGAAACAATAACTCAACAATGGATGCCCAATGCCTTGCACATCAACTCCCTTTTAAAGGCTCCAATGAATCTTCTCGAAGAAACCAACTTGTAACTAACCCCAGCGTCTAGAAGAAACTTTATTTAATAAAGTGACATTTTTTAATATTTTATTATTTCCACTTTATTTTAATTAAAATAATTAATTAAAGTCATCATTTTGAAATAATATTAATTTTGGACAACTTAAATTAATTGAATCACTTTATCAAAAATTTGGGGACATTACAGAATAGAAGTAGTGGCTACCATATTTCTTTTGAACAACAACCTTGATCACTCATTTAAATAGCAAACCATCACTCTTCAATTTCCATGCCACAAACTAAATAAATTTCTCACTTCTGATCACAAATCAAAATAAATTTGGATTTCGCAAATTCCACCAACCTAGTAAATTATCAATTCAACTCAAAATTCAAGTGTTCAGCACAATTGTGAATCCTTTCAGCACTCCATGAACAAGTACCAATTACTCAAGGATATTTCACTTATTCAGCACAATAAACTATATCCTCAACACATATCAACTTCAAACAGTAATTCTTTTGCACAACTTGTGACCCAAAATGAATCACATCATATTGGCTAGAGAAGATTTTTCACTCCTAAAACCAATTATCTTACCTTAGGGTTTCATCTAAGGCATTTAAGATTAACAAAGGTCAATCTCACAAAGAAAATAGGATTTTGAAAATATTATTTTTCCTTCTTCAACCTTCCTCTTATAACTTATTTTGAGGATTTTTTTTTTATTTTTTATTTTCTCGCAAACCCTAATAGTGACCCCCATTTAATTTCCTTTCGCACTTTAGTCACCACTTTAAACTTAAAATAAAATATCATCCTGAAAAACCATTTAATTTAATAATAAAATATTAGTTGTGCTTTATTAATAAAATAAAATTATTTCGAGAAACTAAATATTAAATTATTAAATTAATTTGATTACTCAAAAAACGAACAAAAAAGTCATCCCTTCAAAAAGATTACTTGGCGTCCAAAACTTTGAACCTTTATGCCAGTACCAAGATCCCAAATGAACTTGAAAAACACTCCATGTTTTTGCTTCACCACTCTAATAGAATTTGGAAATTCTATGTGCCAACTCTCTTTTCAATTCTTGTAGCCTAGCATAATTGCCATCCTAATGAACCAAGTTGAGATACCTACAAGATTTGGATTCTTCCTCTATAAAACAAAACCAAAGCGTCTCAATGCAGACAATACTTGTAATCTCACTATCAAACATGATCCTATGCATCACATAAATCAATTTCTTTAACAAGTAAGCATGCTACTCGAAACAACTCATTACAGATCCCCCAAAATGACATGGATTAGTTTGAGCAGAAAATATATTTTAACAGTTGTAGACCATTTGTTCAACCCAACACAAGGATATTTTAATGGAAAATTCAACATGGATTAGTTTGAGCAGAGAATATATTTTAATGGTTTTAGACCATTTGTTCAACCCAACATAAAGACATTTGAATGGAAAATTCCAATTCCTTCAATTGAAACCCTTCACACAAATACTTCCCTAATTTAGTGGCTTTTAGAGATTTATCCTTGCAATTGCTCAAAACTGACAATAACTCATTGGCTGATTTCATCAAAATCAGCAACTCAAAACTAGCACCACAGCTACAAAAATGAATTATTCTTATATACATTAACAATGGGAACAATAGAATAATGTAAATTGCTTTTACAATAGCTGAAAAATCATCACAATCAATCATCATTTGAAATGTGTTATTTCCCTTGTCCACAAATGTCTGCCATAACACTTGTCAGTACTCAAATGAATTTTCTTAGTGACTAAACTGTATCATAACAACATTAATGAAGAAATTATGACTTTTAGACCTCTGTGCAACCTTCTTTCTATCACTACCAACATCTAACATCATCAAATGATGCTCTCTTGCATGAAAACTAAATATTGAAGTGGTACCCTCATGCTTATACTTTTCCATTTTGATATTCATGATGACTTTTGCACAAAGAAAAAGATACTCAACACAGCTCCTCAACTTACCATAGTAATGTTGTTTCAATTACTTGGTAAACTCAAACAAGTAAGTTTTGATGCTATGAAAAGTTGATGCAACACAAAGCAAGCTCTATCATGAAGATGTTCTATAATGAAATTCAAAACACAATATACCTTGACCTCATACTAGAAGTTATCCAGAGGAGGTGTCTTCAAGATATCAAAAATAATGAAGTCTTTATGTGTCATCATATCCCATGGGTAAACTTCACATACAACCTCAATTCTTTCTTCTTTATTAGGTGGTCTACCAGGAGGATCACCAACAAGAATCTTATCGTGCTTGAAAACAACTTTGCACATCATCATGATTTGATCTTTGGTCTTCATTCAAAACTTCATGTGAACCAAGGGGCCAAACTTGATAGAAATCCTTCTTCATCCATTCAATCTTTGGTAGTCCATAAAATCAACCACAAGGTACTACCTCAAACGTGAAAACTTCACTTGGATCCCATACCCTTTGATTGTCACCATCTCTATTTGTTTCTTGAATCAGGAATTGTCTAAAGATAACTCATCATGAGTAAATTACTCCTCTAACCCCATGAGATTACACTATTGATGTTCTTCCCAAAGTCTATCAACATGTTGAATCTCCATGGTATGAGGTTGTGTGTAAAGAGTAGGGATTTTGATAAACTATTAGTAGGGTCAGCTAATCATAATTGACCTATTTTTAAATGGAATGACCTTCACAAAGGTGGGGAGATTCTGGGGTGGTGGTGTACTAGTTTGAATTATAGTAGGATTGTTGAGAATATCACCCAGTCACATTGGAACAACACCAACACAAGGAGAAAGAATCACTTCAGCCTATTTGATACCCCCTATCAAGGTGTATTGCGCCTCATGTATTACGTCTAGTTTTTTGGGCATGATGGGATAATTATAACAAATAATTTAGTTTTCCTACCCGATTGAAAAATGAGCTCAACATTTTCTTTTAACAAGACAACCTTAAGTAAGTAGAGATTTTCCTTCCCTTGTTTCCCTTAATGATCTAAGCCCTACTTATTATGTTAATAAGAATGACTCAGATTACTATAGTGTTAAATCCTATTCTTGTTCTAGTAGTCATCTCCATTCCCAATCCTTCCCAAATCCTGCAAGAATCTATGCAAAAACAAGATGAGGGACTTGTTTGTTGTAAAGCTTCTGGTGGCCTAGGGTTTCGTGCAGGAAGCGATGTCCTTCACAGGTGCCAGGTGGGGGAGGTCATGCCCTCCCCCACACAAGTTTTTAATTGTGCATACCCTCACATGCTTGATCTTTATTTTTGTTTATTGCCTTCTTTTGTTTACTTGATGTGAAAAGATTGTTTTAGTGTTTGTGTATTTGGCTTTCTGGTTTGCATCCTTTGGCTTTTACTCCTTCCTCTTGCCCTCGATGGCTGAGTAACCCTTAGCCTCGTGTGCATTAATGTAGGGGGGTACAGACCCCCCTGACCCTATTGTAAATGAGGTTAACTCCTCAGAGCCCTCGACTAATGTGGCAAAATCTTTCAAAGAAGTGGTCTCTGGCAGCAAAATCTCATTCCCGATCGGTGTGAAGTTCTTGGCTAAATTTGGTCACAGGGAAGGTGATGTAAGCAACAATGAACCAAAGCTTGAGGTGAGTACCCTCTTGCCCCCCTGAAGTGTAAGCTAATTTTAAATGTTGATATGAAGGAAGTAGTTTCTAATGAAAGATCTAGGCTAAAAGAAACAACCATTTTTTTGGCTATTGTTGACATGAATAAAGTGCCTGCAAGAAATTTTATTGACACTTGGTTTTCTAATGTGTGGGCGAGTAAATTTGGAATCCATATAAGTTTCTGTAGGATGCTTCAACGTGGGTTGTTTTCCATTTTCTTTAAAAGCCACTCTATGCAAGAAAAAGCGCTTTCCAAACCCTTCTAGAATTTGGGTGGTTGCGGTTTTAGGGCACTAGCTTGGTCCCCGACGGCCATACCTGAGGAAGTGCTTGCATTTTCTTGCCCTATATGGCTTGTGGTGAAAAATTTGCCACTCAAATACTAGAGAATTATCCCACATCTGTTAGCCCCATTTGGGAAAGTCATGCGACTTGATGAAACCAAAGCGACCCTCCCGCACCTAGATGCCCTTGAGCTTTGGTGTCACTGGAACTTGGGGTTGAAATCCCTGATATTATTGAAGTTGAAGATGAGGAAAACCCTTATGCTTGCCAGGTATAAGTGTTGGGAGGCATTAATGCCTACTACCTTTGTCGAAAAGGACATACTCGGAAGAATTGTTTCATAATTCTAAAGATTCAAGGCAAGAAAAAATCCAAGACCCACTCTGGCATGAACCCTAACCCAAATTTTTCTACATGAAACCCTACTATGGAACCCATTGAAGTTATTACAGAGGTTATCCCCAATTCAAACCCTAGGGTAGAATTGCCTACAGTAGGGTCTAGAATGGTTATGATGTCTGACCCTAACCCCAAGGACAACTTTGATAACTTGTGTGGTCACCTACAATTGTAGGAAGAAAATAACTATAACCTGGTACCAATTATGAATTTGGTTGAGAACAACTGCCATGCGGTCGGTGATTCCAAACATGTTAAGGCGCAAGAGGTTAACCCTGGGGTGGGGGTCTCAGCCTCCAATCCTGGCCCTCCTCACTCCATTGAAGTAATTCGTGGAGATGTACAGCTTAGGAACTCTTTTGAAATTCTCTCGAAAGAGAATGTGTTGGCGGATATTGTGGCTAAGAAGGCCTCAAGTGTTGAGACTTGCAAGGGATCGATCAAACGCCTAAGTAACATGCTCACTCCTAAAATCTTTGAAAACCAAACTTTAATGGAAAAAATAAACGCACAACTTGCTATGCATGATATTAAGAAAAGAATTGAAAAAAAAATTAAAGGATGAATGAGACGGACTACCCCCCGCTTGTGAGATTCAAGAATATAAGCTCTCAAAGGATGGTCTCCATTTAAATTTGGTTAAAAGTAGGTAGGATGTTGACAAGGTAGTAACTGCTAACTTGACTGGGGGCAACAGGATGGCCTCCATGGCGGAGAATCATGTGGCCGCCAGGGAAAAAGAGCACCCTAACAAAATTAACTTTAGCCATACTTTGCAAGAAAAACCACTAGAATTGGGTGAGTACTCTAATTTTAGAATGAATACTCCTATTGGGGGCCCCGCACTTGATGGAGACACCCTAGGGTCACTCAATCAAGCTAGCAGTTCAAATCTTGATCAAAACCCAATGTCGGCTCTCAAAAAGGAGGCCCCTAATGAATTAATAAGTCAAGGCGCTAAAGAAGATTTGTAGGCGCTTGTAACAGGGCTTGTGGCCCTTAGTTAGGAGGAGCCAGGGGTTTGCACTCTGGCCAAAGAGAAAGATTTCATCCCTAATAAACCTAACAAACTTAAAGAAGAAGGGGTTGGGAATGGGGTTAATAATAATATTGAAAAACAGAACGAAGACATAGGATGTAATAACCAAGAGAATATCATAAATGAGCAACTTGAAAAGGTTCAAAAATCTAGGGCAAGCCTTGGAAGGCCAAGGAGAACAACAAATCCATTCTTGTCCCCAAAAATGTTCAATTGTCTAAGAAGAAAAGGAAAAAGACAAGTGTTGTAATTCAAACACCTGATGCAAAAAGAGCAAAGGTCGATGAAAAACTTCCTAAATGCTTCGAGCAGTTCAAGCAAGACCTAGAGGTAACCCCCATGAATGTGGCTGATCCCACAATAGTGGTTTACAATTTTTGGCCAAACTGGGCACTGAAATAATTTTTTTTAACTAAATCTTCACTTTCGGGAACCTATAGCAGCTAAACCATGAGGAATTTGAAGTTGATGCAAACTAGAGTTTTGTGACATTTTGTTTGTAGATTCTAAATATATTTTTTCATTTTTTTTGGAATCAGATTGCACTTCTTTTTCCATCTCCCTCGAAAACTAGTTTTTTTCAAAAAATGACATTTTTAAAAAGCAACGCTCACCGTATAACGCATAACTTTTATTCCATGAAGGATAAAATTCTAATTCTTTCCAATTTAGATTTGTAACTCTGATATCTAGTGCTTCCACTTGGTTAGATAGTTTTTTATTGAATATTTTTTCTTTAATCAAGTTTCGAAGTCAACCAATTACAATCCAAACATAACACGACCTGTATAACGCGTAACTTTTTTTGTATGTATCGAAATTCAATTTTATTTTTTTGTTGGATCAAGGACTTCAATATCTGGTGCACTCATATTTTTCAATAAAAAAATTTGATAATCTACTATTTTTCAACATGTGCATAACAAAGAGCTTGATTTTGATGAAAAACCTATGTTTAATAAAACTAAAAAAATAAATACATAATAAAACCAAAACATATTAAAATTATATGTTGGATAACTCGTTTGAGCACTACCTGATTCCAGTTGGTTTGTGAAGTCTCCTCCATTTTCATCCTCAACCTGAGCTTTGAAGCGTAAAAATCTGGACTTTCAAAGTGCTAAGGGGGAGAATGAGGACAAAGGGGGGTTTGAGCGAACCCCCTTCCCAAAAGGGGTTTTCATTTGTTTTTTGTTCGTGCATGCATTAAATGGGTTCACTCGATTTTGGTTCATTCAAAACAACAAATCCATTCGAACCCCCAAAATGAAATTTTTGGCATGGGGTCATTTTTTACAAGTTTTCCTTCCTCATTCGAATTGTAAACCACTTTTGTGGGTTTACCCATGTAGAGGATGAATCTTAATTGTATTTCATGGAATATTAGGGGGTTGGAATCCCCTGATAGGAAATATATTGTAAGAAGATTCTTGAATTTGAAAAAACAAAAACATCTTGTACTTTTACAAGAAACCAAAGTAGTGGGCTTCACACTAGAATCCAATCTGAAATTCATATGGAAGGACTCCTCTTTCTTCAACACCAATCATGAAAAGGGAAAGGGGGGTGTTGCCATCCTCCTCTCTAGCAATTGGTGCCAATATGTCACTAACCAAGGCACCTCCCCCTGCAACAGAGAAGTATGGGTGACCTTTGAAAAGGATGGGACTGCTTTTGGAATTTGTTCCATCTATGCCCCCAATAGCATAGGGAGAGGGTTACCCTTTGGCAGTGGCTTGACAACCTACCTGAGGTCCCTTGGATGTTGGGTGGGGACTTCAACATGGCTGAGCATCAGGAAGACAAATGGGGAGGGATTGATATGACCTAGAAAGGTAGTGAAAGACAATTCTGGTAGAGGTTAAAAAGCAAGCTTAATCTGATGGACCCGTTAGAGGGTGGAAAAAAGGATTACAAAGGAGTGTGGTACACATGGTGCAATGCCAAAAAAGGGGATAAGAGGATTTATTGCAAACTAAATAGGATGTATGTAAATAAGGACAATTATAGCTTTGTGCCAAACAATGAAGGACTCAGAGTCTGTGTATATCCCTATACCATGTCTAACCACCATCCAATCAAAGCAAGGATCAACACATGTGAATCTTGGTAATCCTCATAATACCAAGCAGAGGAAGAATGGATTCATCCTCAACACCCACTTATTAAAAGACAATTATTGTAAAGCTACCATCACATCCATTAGAAAAATCAACAGATGGATGTTGAAAAATGCTAGTGCTATAGAAAGGTGGAATAAAAGTGTTGAGGCCTACAAAAAAATGTTTCAAACCATTGGAAAAAAGAAAGATAAAGACCATAGGAGGGAGGAAAATGAACCCCAAGACTACCTCCTAGCAGTGGAGTCCAAAATCCAAGCTAACCCAACAAATGAAAGGTTGGGAGAGAAGCTTACCCTAACTAAGGATAAGCTTAGGAGGATCCAAAATCATAAGATCTGAGGGCTGAAGGTAAGGGAAAAATTGAACTGGTTGAACTGTGGGGACAGAGGATTGAAGATCTTTTTCAATTATATCAGGGAAAAGAAGTTCAAAGAGAAAATTCAGAAAATATGGGACAACAACGGATTGGTCATCTCCCAAGAAGAAATTTTACATCAATTCCAGAAATACTTCAAGAGCCTCTTCACCTTAGAGAAAGGTGTTGAAGGCAATCAAAAGGCCTTGGACTGGGTATGCGATGACCTACTGTAGGTCTATAGTGAGGCTTTGAACATAGGCTCTTTGGGGAGAAATATCAACAAAGGACTTATCAAGCTCTTGCCAAAAGGGGGGGGGACAAGACCCTAATAAAAAATTGAAGACCAACAACCCTCTTGAATGTGTCCTACAAAATATTAGCAAAGGTGATGGCACTAAGACTGGTTAATATTTTACCCAAGTTCATCAACAACATCCAAACTGGTTTCATTAAGGGCAGATACATACTGGAAAACCTAATTACAAGTTGGGAGGCTATGGAAGGGGCCAAGTGCTCTAACAAGAATGCTACAATGCTATTGTTAGACTTTGAGAAAGCATATGATAGGGTTGAATGGCCCTTCTTAAGGAAAACACTTGAGGCCTTTGGATTTCCTACAAAGTTTTGTAACATGGTGGGCACCCTCCTGAGAGATGTAGTTGCCCAGGTGGATGTAAATGGTTCAATCTCAGAAGAATTCAAGCTGAAAAGATCAATTAGACAAGGTTGTCCCCTTGCCCTAGCACCTTTTGTTATAGCCTCAAATTCCCTTCATTACTTGCTCAGGGATTAGTCCCACTCTCCTCAAGTAAAGGGCATCAGGCTCCCTGACCAAAATGAGTTAATCAACATACAATTTGCAAATGACACTATAATCTTTCCAGAACTAGATGAAAAGAATTTGGAAACTTTGATTGGCAAGTTGGACCTCTTTTTCCAAGCTTCTGGTGCCAAAATCTTCATCTCCAAGTCCAGGATTCTGGGATGGCATGAGTCACCTCCGACATGGATAAGGAATTATGACTTTCAATGGGGGGGACCTAGCAAGCAAGTAAGATACCTGGGAATACCTTTTGTAGTCAATCCTAACTTAAAATAAATGTGGTTGTGGATAAGTAGCAAAATAGAGAATAAGATAGAGGGGTGGAATAGGTAGTACCTATCCTTGGCTAGCAGATTTTAGGTCAGTCAAAATATCTTCTCTTCCTACAGCATTTACTTTGCTTCAGTTTGGTTTTTTAGTAGTTATCAAGTGAATGAAATACAAAAAAAATAGGGGTTTTCTTTGGTAAGATGGTAAAGGAAAAAGGAAAAAGCATACCATGAAATGGGGATGGTGTTGCTTAGACAAAGCTCATGGGGGGCTTGGGCTAAAGGACCTAAGGCTGCATAGCATTGCACTAGCAACAAAATGGGTTGCCAGGGCTATGGAAAGCAATGAACCATGGAAAGTTTTAGTAAGAAACAACATTCAACTTGTTGTCCCCAAACACGCTAAGGCATGGAAAGGACTGCCTATTTATGATATTCTCTCGAATAAATATCCTATGTCTCCGGCCAGTTCCTCGATGTTCAATAGTCTTTGGAAAGCATGAGAGTTAGTTAAACCCAAAGTTTCCTATAAAGTTAACAATGTCTTAATAGGCAACGAGATCAATTGTCACTCCTGCAATTCCATCTGGTGGAACTTGGTCCACAACAATAAACCTCTGGCCTTGTTGCAGGGTTACTCCGCCAAGAAATGGAATCTAATGGGCATCAAAATCTTTAAATATATTCTGAACAATTGACTAATCAAGAATTGGGATAACTCAGTTGCTAACCACAGCCTATGTTTACTCACAGGAATGAATTCCAACGTACACAAAGAGTAAACGAGAATAACTTACAGAACATAACGTACTAGAAGATAATGCACAAAATCATCACACTTGTCTTTATTGATAGAATGTATGTTGGTACAATCATAACATGAATAATCATAGCAATAGTACCATCTGACTAGATGACTCCAAATACATATAGCACGCCAACAGTGGTTGAAGGAACAACCGTCGTGTCCCTTCATTACACTAATTATTCCAACAAGAACTAATTCCCAAACCTACTAACATGACAACATGAAAAGTACGTACACAAGTAGATGAAATATTAAACTAACTAAAATCTTATTTATTACTCATGGCTGACTAAGTACACTTTCAGTCAACTACATCATCCCCCCACAAAGTAATCGTCTTCCAGATGGCTGAAAATCAAAAAATGGGGTACAAAAAGGGAATTAAGAGGAGGGAGGGTGAGAGGGCACTCCTAGATGTACAGACGAGGATGGAGTTGTAGTTGACTACTACTGCTAGAGACGCTGGAGTTTCTGGTTGGCTTCCTTCTGTCACTCTCTTGCTAATTTCACCATGTTCACTGCCTTCGCAAGTTTGGCTTGTGTTGCTGCCAATTCCTCCCTCATGCTCGCCAAGTCTTTATCTTTTCCAGTCAACTGACTCTCCCTCTCCCCTGCCAGACGTTGTACCTCCTCAAGTCATGTCTCCCTCTTAGCCAATTGTCTCTCCTCGCTCATCACCTCATCCTTCGTTGCCAACATTCATGCCTGCTCTACCAATTGCCCCTCCAAAGTGGCAACTCTCACTAGCTTCGTGCGACTCTGGGCTGCCTATGCCAAAGCCATGTCTTGTGTATTTGTGGCCTCGTCCATGAGGAGTGCCAATTGGCACCACCGTAAGATGTCTCAGTAGCACTGCTCCATACCATGGAACGCTGTCAAGATCATGCCATGCCTTCCTACTGACATTGGTCGGCTTAGCTACCAAGCAGCCATCACCTCGAGTGTCTCTACACTCGGCCAACCCCTCGATGTGAAACATTGAAAAAACTCTCCTTTGCACCTTGTTGCATAAACACTAGAATGTGCTCAACCTCCTACACTACCAAGGGATCTAGCCCATTAATGAGTTGCTCACCAACCTCCCCAACCTCCTGCATGAACCGGCCCATCGCGATCAGCTCAGTGATGTACCTGTGGAGGGTGCCGAGAGGGTCGTGAGGGTTTGGCGGTTTCATTTGTACAGGTCTTATCGACTCATCCTCATTGGAGGTTGCCTCCCCCGACTGTGTCCTTTATCACCTCAGTTGTGAGGATGAAGGGGCTGCACGACCTAACTATGGAGTTGTCTGCATGGTCGGTCGTGTTACCACATGGTAATGTTGTGGCAGTGATAGTGAGACAAGTACAACCCGGCCAAACAAAATACCCTCTCGCTGCCCACTTGGTTGTGTGCTTGGTTGAGTCCTCGATGGCGGTTGTGTGCTTGGCAGCAACTGTTGTGTACTCTTGTGTGCACTCGTCGGTTGGGTGGTTGGATGTGGCTGCACACTTGGTTCTGGTTGGAAATTCTCCTGAAAGCTCGGCTATGTGGTCTCCTAGATGGAGATGTGTGTCGGCTCCTTTGTAGTCCCTAACGATGGCAGAGGGGTGTGTGTTGGTACACCCATCCCGCCAAGCCAAGCATCTAAGGCCTCTTCATCCTCTTCTCCACTTTGCTTCGGTGGTGAATTGTCTATCTGTCCTCTCCTCTTAGCTAGCAGTACTAACTGCTACAACTCATCTCTTGTACTCTGTATGCCGAGGTTGGCCCAATAGAATATGGTGGGCCATCTATCTTCAATCTCTCCCAACAGTTGTAGTCGCCCCTAGTGACTAGTGAGCACCTGTTGAATTGTGTCCAACAACAAGCTTATGGCGTGTTGCATCATGTAGAAGGCCTCGTGTCAAAGGCTCATGAACTCCCTCGTGTTTTGAGAGCCGGAACGCCCAGTTATACACAACGCTAGAAGACAGTCCAATCATCAACTTGATCATCCAAACTGCAAAGTTGGATGCTTTGCTCACACCCATGAGTTTGCTCTTAATCAAGTCCAGCACGCAATTCCACTCGACGTTGTTGAGGAAGCTATTCCACAACCCCCTGTTGTTGACACCCCAAATGCTATCTCTCTCTTGCTATGTCAAGTTTGACTTGCAGACTCTTGCTACCAGGGCATCCTTCTACTTCGTCAATTTTCCAAACGGCTTTGTAGGCGCAATTCCTCGAGAGGGAATCCCAAAAACCCTCGTAAACTCTAGGGCGCCATACCATATCGTGACTTCATAGCCTCTGAAATTGATTACTGATTTGTGGCCATGCTTGTCATAGCCAGTTATCAACTGGTGCAAATAGGGCTCAAACTCTCTAACATTAAAAAATGGTAGCTATGCTACCTTGTCTACTTGCGCTCTTTCCAGGGCCTTCTTGAGAATGTGTGAATTTGGCATTGACCGCCACCATGAGCAACACTCTATGCCACTGAGACTCTCCCATGTGATGGTCTCAGGTGTGACTACATCATCACTTCCTCTTGCCATAGTTGTGCTTCCTGCAATTTTTGGCCAAATAATTTGCAGCTTCTTGCCTTTACTATTGCAACTGGCTGCCATCTTCTTCTCTTGGCGATACTTATTCTCGTGATAACACCAATGTTCTTCAGGATCACAACACTTGCCCTCCAGGTTTGAGTTGTCTGTACTAAATACTGAGTGCTAACGATTACAATAACTATCTTCTAATCCCTCCTAGTCATACCTCTCTTAGTCTTTCGGTGAATTCTTCTTCGTTTGTACTTGTGCTTGGGCTTGGTGTACAACATTGCTTTTATTTTTAACTACATGTTATGTACTTGTCGACTTGCTTTTTAAGGTTCATACAATTACTTTGCACTTTGTATTCTTTGCTCAAGTCAATTGTATGGCCGATTTCGTTTTCACGTCACTAGCCCCCATAATTTGTATAGATCTTTTATTCCTCTGAAGACGTACCCCCTGAAGTTGTATAGACTTTTGAACTTTAGAATTTTGCACAACCTTCTTCAATTTAAAATTTCGTACGACCTTCTCTTTGCTACATACGGCCCTCTTCCTTTCTTCACTTTGCATGACATTGTCCTTGCTTCGTACAACCTTCAAATCACAAGTTCTTTGTGTGGCCATTAGATTGTGGTTGCTTCGCCCTATTTCCAATTTATAATATCGTACAGCCTTCTTGATTCTCCATCGTACGGCTTTATCCCCTCTACCTCGTATGGTTTCCTCATAACATTCTACGCTTTGTACGCATGTGTTTTGACTTCGTATGGACGGCCTTTTAAACCCTTTTGCCTTTTCCTGCATGAGCTTGGTTGTACGATACGATCTCCAATTAAGTTTAAATTTGCTTCTTGTTCAAACTTAATATAGTCGCTTTATATGGTCGTACGGTTTTTGAATGAATTTACCAAAACGCTTTGCCTTGTAATATTTCATGCCCTTCCCTTCAACACTTTAACTTTTATTTATTTTTTATTTTTTCCTCTCCTTTTGTCTCTTTTTTCTCTCTCCTCTTCGTCTCTTTTTCCCTTGTGTCTTTTTTCTCTCTCCTCGTCTCTTTTTTCTCTCTCCTCTCTTTCTCTGTTGTCTCTTTTTTCTCTCTCAATTTTTCTTTTTTCTATTATCTCTCTCCTCGCCATTTTTTCTTTTCACATATCTACTTTCCTCACCTTTCCGAACTTTCAACTCCGAGGTGTAGTGCCATTTACACGTGTACGAAGACCTTTTATAACACTTCCTCACAACACGTACCCATGAATTTTACATTGAACCGCTTGTCTACCAACGGGCGGGACCTATGTCATTAAAACTGCCATTGACGTATCGCCCGCCGTACTGCTCGTACCATGTCATATCCTCTTTTTCCACTGTCGGTGGCCTGATAGGATTTGGTATGACTCTCCATAGCCCATCCTTTGTCACCACCTTCACTACCCTTGGTGTCTTCCGCCTATTTGTTCTCATATACTCGAGTACATCTTTCGTAAATCCATCAACATGTGTCACAAAAGTATCCTTAGTCATTATGTTGCATTAAGTTATTATACATGTATTGTACCCATACGAAAAAATTTGTATGATGCCAATTATCAAGTTGAAAGTCTTATTTGTTCTATGTTGTTTTTGTCATCTTTCCTTTGTATCATTGCAAGGACCATAGAAAGAACCTTCAATGGTCATCCTTAGTTCCATGCCCAACAGAATTGAAGGATTGCCACACCAAATGGCACCACCTTACCTGAAGAAAGTTTTTCCCTGCAAAAATGGCTAATGCGGGAGATCAAGGGCACAACACTATGAAGAGAATACAACTTCAAAACTCTAATACTGAAATGGCATTGTCAATTGCACACTTAATAAGGTAGAATTAGATTGGCTTGTCATAAGGATTGATTCCAATTGACAAATGCGCACCTATATAAAGAAATAAGTTTTCAAAATAAAATCCTTGAATTTACATTGTTAAGTGGCACCTCAATAAGGGTATTTGATTTTAAAATTTAAATATAGAAGATATATTGTGAGGGGTGTGCCAAATAAAGGAAGTTTTGAAATAGAAATAAATGTGTTTTAGGGTGCACTTGATAAAGGAAATCTAAAGTCAAAGTTTGGAGACAAACTACTTTGAGGGTGTACTTGATCAAAGCAAAATCAAAACATTTTCTATATATTTAGGGGTGTGCTTGGAATGGACTTAAATATAAAGAAATGGGTATAATTAGATTGACTTGTCATAAGGATTGATTCCAATTGACAAGTGTGCAGCTGTATAAAGAAATAGGTTTTCAAAATCAAATCCTTGATTTTACATTGTTAGGTGCACGCCTCAATAAAGGAATTTGATTTTCAAATGTAAATATAGAAGATATATTGTGAGGGGTGTGCCTAATAAAGGAAATTTCGAAATAGAAATCAATGTTTTTGAGGGTGCACCTAATAAAAAAAATTATAGCCAAAGTTTGGAGACAAACTAGTTTGAGGGTGTACTTGATCAAGGAAGAATCAAAACATTTTCTATATATTTAGGGGTGTGCTTGGAATGGACTTAACCTGAAAACATCATGAGAATTGTCATGTATAGGAAAGCAGTTCAATGAGTGAATTTCAATGAGCAAGCACCTAAGTGTGGTGAAAATCAAAAGTGTGGAGTGTGTATGGGTGAGCATCTGAAAGAGAAAATTTGAATTCCAAATCAAAATCTAAGTTGCATACAAAGGGGTGCATTTCAAAAGGGTGTTGTATTATAATTCAAAAAGGCAACACTATGAAGAGGTGTGCACAACTAATAAAGAAGTTTTAGAGAAATATACTACCATTCACAAGGGTGTTCTTGATAAGGGAACATGATCCTAAAATAAGCAAGAGTATTGTAATGCTTTAGGGCATGCCTACTAAAAGAAAATTCAACAATTCAGTTGTTGAGTGTGCTCTTGACTAAAGGAGATCAAAGGCTGAAAAATGCAGGTGCACACCTGTGTGAATAAGGTTGGGTCCAAGATTATATTGACAAGCACTCACCTCAACATAATAGTTGGATTTCAAATTTCAAAATGACTAAGCATTTGTTTAGGTTCACACCTATGTAAGGAGAACCTTCATTGAAGGGTTGCATGCCTCAAAGTAGAAATTTAATGTTTAGGATGTGTTTGGAATGGCACACTTGATTAATGGAAATCAGAAAAAAATAAAAATAAAATAAAATAAAATCTTAAATTATATTGATAGGCATGCACATCTGAGAAGGGAAATGCAAGATTGTGAAAGTCAAGTTTCAAAAAATACATTGTGGGGTGCAAATGTCAAAGATGGAAAATTAAAAATTACTAGGTGAAATGTGTGCTTATGTAATAGGATAGAAAATTCAAGATGTTATCAAGATGCCTTATTCAAGCATGTGCTTATACAGACTCAGAAATTACAAACCTATGTTTGAAATGCTTTTTCTTGGGTGTGAGTGGATCAGAAGGAAATCATATAAAGATTAAAGTTCCAAATTGCATTATAGAGACATGCCTATTCGTGGGAGTAAACTATATGAGGTGTGCTATAGAGAGGTGTCCGCCTTTGTATGGGGATTGAAAGTCAATTCAAAGTTCTGAAATCCTTAAAGAGGCACAGACACCCAAGTAAAGGAATTCATACATAACAACATATGCAGGGGTGTGCAATTATCTAAGAGGCCATAGTAGAAAGATAATGTATTATTTGTAGACAGCAAGCCCATCCAAACAGCCAACCAACATTTTAATAAGAAGGTGCAGCTATTAATATGAAGAGAGCCATCCAACTTAAATCATCACGTCTTTTCAAATCAAAAGTAGCTATTAATAAGAGAGGTGGCATCTATTCAAGTGGACTCGACTTTTCAAACTAAAGAAAATCACCTATAAATATTAGTACAAAAGTATACCAAAGTGCAAGAGGTTGCAAGGCAGAGTATATCAAAGAAGAATGCTAAAATCAACAGCTCTTCATCAGCAGTAAATGATGGAATGATGCATTCATGAGGATCAATCAATGCTATCTACACATGTTCAATTGGAAACAATAGCCCTAAATATTTTTAAACAGTAGTTATAAGTTCCCGGTCTGCCAAGACAATATCAAATTTGTATTGGAATTCATTAGAAAACAATATCATATTTAGTAATTGATGGTGTCATACTCCTTTCATAGAGGAATTTTGTAACTGCTGTTGTTTTTCTCCTCTTAGACTATGGGGCTCCTATTGGGTATGCCCAGGGGAACCTAGGCACCCAGGCCATAACCTAACCGTACCCAGGGACAAACCCGAACCGTACCCACACAAGTACCCAAGTCAAATATGAAGGACCTGGTAACTTAGATATATTGAATAGATTAAGTAAAGAAATGCAGTTGTCTAGGCTTGTCTAAATTAGTTAAAGACAAATCAATAATGTTCAAATATGTGAACTTTGAGAATCATTTACTTCATGTCACTTTCCGATGCCAAGAACACAACAGAAATCCTTTGTGAAAATCCACAAAACACAAGTCCTTTTAGTCAATGCAACAGAAAAATCAATCAATAGGAGGTCAAACTTGATCACATGAACCTTTCCATTGTTTCAGACTTCTTGATGCTGGTCCTGACAACAAAGACAAGGCAAATTAAAAATTAGATAAATGGGATGAGCAGTGCATTTAAATTTTTAACGAGGTTTAATTAAGTTATTTGAAGCTTTCACAATTCTTAATTGATGGTAACTCAGATGGTGTATGTTGGAGTTCTTAGAACATTCAATTTTCTAGGGAGGTCCTTAAGTTTTTTTTCTATGTCTTTTGCTAAAACCATAAGCCCTTTGAGTTTTGGCCCTTTGTATATTGCTGATGTAGCTTTTCTAATCTCACATTGACTAGTTTATTTAGTGTAATCACTTAAGTGCTACAATTAATGCCCTTGAAGGTCAATGGTTTTACGGTTTTACCATCCCATTGTCTTATTCAACAATGTGTGCCTATGTTAATTGTTTGTCTTTTTAAGATTTCTAGTCGTGGCAATTTATTAACTTGGGAAGCGCTCTTATTGGTAAAATATATTATTATCTATCTCCACAGTGGCATCCAATGTAAAGGTAGAACCAATATTTTTGATGCCCTACGAGCCATTTTCATGGCCATGATTTTGAATGCATCCATTCAGCTACTACAACAATTGCTAGGTCCACCATTACGGCCAAATTTGAATTGTGCCATTTCAAATCTGTACTGCTCGACCGAATGAAGGAGATCTAATGTCACAGAAGTTATTGCAGACGCATTTATCATTGTTTTTTTGAACTATAATGTAAGCTTCCATCAATGCAGTTGATTGATTTGAATTGTTGGAGCTGTTGCAGATTTTCACAAGCTTTTTGAGTGATCATTTTCCTATTTTCAATATGTAGAAATTCCTATTTCATTTCAAGGGTCGGTCATTGCCAGTTTTGGAGTGTCAAGCGTTTTTTAGGGTTCCAACTATTGAATGTCAAGTTTTCAAGAGTATAGTGGGTACCAAAGCATCTGAAGATCAATGTCTTTTGTGGATTTTTGTGATATAACGTCTCCAAGGTTGTATGTATGGCATCAAGGGAATCTGTAACAATTGTATGGTTTCTCTCTTGTCACATTGATAACATGAATGTAAAGAATATTTGATAAATGTCACTACATTTTTAAAACATTGTAAACCTTGCAACGACGATTTATTTCTTGCATTTGGATTTGCATATCATAACTTTGGATGATTAAGTATGTTCTATGTCTAATGTCTACTCTCTAATGCATTTATGTTTAGATCATGCTTCTACATTTTCATTCATTATTTATCCCCTCTTGTAAACGATGACTCTATTATCCATTTGAATAAGTACCAGTTTTAGGAAACAAATAATTCAATACTTCTTCTAAACAAACAAAATTTTTGACTAATAGTTTAAAGCTAATATTCATATGTCTACAATTCATGATTGAAAACAGGGAAATTATTGTTTGTGAGCATTTCCAATAGAAATAATTTGTAAATCGTGTCCTTTTATCATCATCTTGCATAGCTTGCGATGATGTTATTATCAACTCTATAAGAGGTATATGTGAAGTTGGCTAGTCTTTAACTCAATGACACCTTTTGGGATTGAACTTCCCTAGATACAACTACAAAGCTATTTTATTGTTTTACCTTTTAGCACCTTCAATCCCATTTAGGATCACCTCAAGGAATACCCTCCTAGGTTTAAGCTAACCCCAAAGTGCAAGAGAGCTTATCCGCTCTCATTCATTGGCCTTTAACCCTCCATAATCTGTGGATGAACCTTGGTTTTACTTTCATGATGATAACCCCTAGCCTTGAAAGTGAAATAATATTATAAGATTTTGGAGGAATGGTTTCAGGACCCAACAATGTCATCAGAAGCATTAATTATTTAGTAAAGAAAATTAATGCCAAGTCAGCCTGTCAACACAGAAAGTTACTAATATACAAAAAAAGAAAAAAAAATCATTTGTAGATATGAGCAAAAAAAAAAAATGTTATATATCAAAAATTTTATCTTTTTACCTACCTAAAAATTTTCCTTTCAAATTAATATAATTGGTGATGCTGTAGAAGCGATTTATGTTATCATAGGGAAGTGTGGGCCTTATCAAGGTTTTAATACTTTGATCACCACATGTAAGGAATACCTTCATCTTGTCCTTACCCAGTTGTTGGAAACAAACACTTTTTATCATATTATCCTCTCTTCCTTTTCCAGAAATCTTGTTGTTTCTCAGGACTCTGCACAACACATAATATGTTAGAAAATGCTATTTAATAAACAATTGACTCTCCATTGAGGTGCAGATTATTTTACTTACAGTTGAGTTAATTTCTTCAAGCCTTGTAAGAATTTCAACGACGTGTCACCTGAAGTTAAGTCACTTATTCTCCTGCTAGAATAAAAATACACAAAATGGCTCAAAAAATGGAGATATTGAGCCCACTTAATGATTTCATTTACTTCCTTGTATTTGAATATCAATTAAACAAAGACAGAATGAGCATAAATACAAAAAATTACAATGAGCCAACACATACAGAGTCATCAAAGAGGTTAAGTTGGAGAAGCTTGAAGGAATTGGACCTTTGAGAGCAGTTCCCCAAATCTTCCTGCATAACTAATTGGTCA
>VDFB02283847.1:0-61057 GCA_007258455.2 Sequoia sempervirens | reverse complement strand
TTCTCTGAGACGGAGAAATATGAGGTGAAAGCCCTTGTAGTGTATATTTCTCTGAGACGGAGAAATATGAGGTGCGAGCCCTTGTTCATCTCTAAGACTGAGATGAGACGTCATGTTGAGAGACTAAATGACGACATCACGTTGAGAGACTCTGTGATGAACCCTTTGTACTTGTGTTTTTCCACACATGGGAGTAGCCATGGTGGACGTCATGTTGAGAGACTCGATGACGACATCACGTTGAGCGACTCCGTGATGGGAACTTGTACTTGTGTTTCTTTCCACACATGGGAGTAGCCATGGTGGATGTCATGTTGAGAGACTCCATGACAACATCACGTTGAGAGACTCTGTGATGAACTCTTGTACATTTCTGAGACTGAGATGTGATTTTCCACAATTGGGTGTAGCCATTGTGGATGTCATGTCGAGAGACTCCATGACGAGGATATTTGGAAAATACCTCCCTAGCTAAGAGGGAGTATTAATGTTTGTAGCAGCAAGAGATATTTTCTCCATAATTAATATTAAATTTAAAATAAATAATACTCAAGGCAAGTCAGCCTTGCTTGTCAAATAACATTTTTTTATTTCTTTCTAGGGGCCGACCTAGAGAAGAGGTCGCCTAGATTGGTATATATGTAAGGTGAAGACCATTCATTTGATCATCAATTCATTCTCAATTCAATTCGCACTTTCAAGAAGAAGTTCGCACTTGCAGCAGCAGATCATCATTTTATAGCAGCAGATCAAATTCAAGGAGAAACATATTCATTTGTATCTTTGCATCAAGGAGAGGTGCTGTTATTCATTGTATTAATTCAGCCTTGTGTAGGGCCTAAATTGTAAGCAGATTTCTACTCTTATTTATTCAATATATAAGGGATATATTTTGCTGGGTTTTTCTCCCTCGAGAAGGAGGGTTTTCCCAAGGTATTTTGTTGTGTTATGTTGTTCGTTGTTTTGTATTTCTGCTTATCTTCATTTCTGATCTAAAACTAACACAGCTATCCACTGTATCTCAAAAGTCAAAAATAAATTTCCTGAATATGTGTGCGCTATACCTCAATAGTCAAAAATAAATGTGTTCTACTAAAAAAAATTGACATTCCACCTTGTTTCCCACCTTCCACTTGGACATGAATATTGATAATTATCAAAAATACATGTGGACCAAATGAAAAATTGCCCTTGCTTATCATGTAATGCCCCTTCGCAAGCATGATCAATTGGTAGACTTTTAGTCTATTTTCATTCTTGTAGGCTGATTGGGATGCGGTAAGGGAATAATTAATTAATTCAATTAAGCTATCTAAAATCACTCATTTTATGGGTAACTTATATTTAATTAATTATTTTATTAAAATTTGATAATTTATTAAAAAAGTAACTTTTGGGGGGCCCAAATGTTAAGTTAAATTAAAAAGAAATATTAATAGTCATTTTGAGAGGGAAATGAAATATAATATTTCAAATATTGAAAGGGGGTATAAAAAGGAGAGTTTGAGAACTAAATTTTATTCTTGGCATTTTATTCTAAAACCCAAACTTTGGAGATTGAGCAACCATTCATCCTTTTGCCTTAGGCCAAAAACCCTATGACAAAGATTGGTTTGAAGGACAAAAACCCTCCTAGCCAATTTGAGAGTGGATTCATCCAAGATTCACAGGTGTGTTGAATGATTGGAAATTGTGGAGATTTTTGCTTAAGTATTGAAATATTATTTCCAAATTTGTGGTCATTTTTCGATTTGCTTCTTTGATTTCCGGTAGAGTTATAGGTTGAAGATTGAAGATTTATCAAGTTAAATCATTTTCTTAAAAACATTATTGAGAATATTGGTGAAGGATTTGTATGCTATTTCCATTATCTACCCAAGGTTTGATCCATGTTGGCTGCCCAGCTTTCAAATAGAATATATAAATATTAATTTGCTGGCCATACATGAAATGCGGGCTAGATAGGTTAGAAGGGGGCATGACACACAATAGGGAGGAATCGTAGCATCTTTAAGGTTTTTTTCTAGACCCCAAGATACCACCGCACCATATTATTTGGAGTATTATTCTGAGCCATGGCATATTTAGGGAGATATAAGGGTGTGTGAGGAAGGAAAGGGGGGAAATTCAAATTTTTGAGGGTCTTGTGGATCCAAATACCCAACCACCCATGTTTGGTGATTATTGTTAGGAGATTAGAATAAGCACAAAAATTTTAGGAGGCATTTAAAGATTTGGAGGGATTTTGGATCCCACATACTAGTCACAGCCCTAGGTTGGGTTGATAGTGATACATAACTTCAAGGGTGGTCACAGCCCAAATTTGGAGAATTCAATATTATTACCAGCTATAGGAATTCAATTGAAGGTACAATTCGGATTTTTTTAATAGGATTAGTAACAACTTATATCAACAATTATTGGGATGCAAAGCCAAATTCAATATCATTACAATTATATTTATGAGTTGTACTTGTAAACATGGATTTACAGATCTTGTGCCAGCATTAATGAGTAGATTTCAGTTGACTTACATAGTGAATATACTAAATTATTTGTCTTACATTAGAAATCAAAACCAGTTTCTTGCATTTTTCACTATTTGGCATTTTGTCAAACATTTGTTGAAATACACAAAAAATAGCGTGGCACTCTACAGTGGTATCAAAGTTGGCTTTCCTACAAGCCTATTAGGAATTTATCAGATTGATGCAGAAATACAATTCATATGTAGCCTAGTGAAAGAGCAAACAAGGATTATCAGAAAGAAGTTAGAAAAGGTCAATTTCAATTTTCAGAAAACACAAAAGATTCTCATTTGCAAATTTAAAAGTAGATGAAATTATGGAAAATAGGGAAAGAAGGAATTCTCATGAGGGAAATAATATAGATTATAGAACATCAGTTAAATAAACTTATATAGTAACAGCAGTAGTTGACTAATTTGTTGACACACTGCAAAATATGAACATGCCCAGGGCTGATCAGAATAACAATGGGGAAAGTAATTTTGCAAACATCTGAACTAACAACACCAGAATGGTTAATGGAGGACAGAAAAATGATGCAGAGAGTTATATAAATAATCTGCATGAGTACCAATCATTAGGGAAAGAATTTCATATTGCTATGTCATTGACTGATTTTTGACAGCTAAAATTGAAGAATAGACCTAAGAAAAACAAGGGTACACACAATTGGGACTTGCAGTGATGCTTCGACAAGTTGTCCATGCCCACTTTTGATGGCTCTTAACAATTGCACAACACATTCATGGGTCCTAAAATTGGATATTTCCCACTTAATCCCATGTATGAATGAAGCAATAAACATGCCACACTTCATTTGGAGGGGAATGCTCACAAGTGGTGATACTGTGGGATGGTAACATAGGGGCATAGTCTCGTAGACTCTCATGCAGATTTCAATCAAAGACTAATTAACAGGTTTGATAAGAGGACCCAGAGCTAGCACAGCTAAAACAATATGGTTCAATTAACAATTACGTGTCAATTTTAGAGGCTTTCCATGATGGTTCTTGATGTATCAAAGAGAAGACTTGTTCTTTTTATTGAAGGTTTGATTGAACCACTTGGAGGTTGGGTGAAGGAATTTGACCCACCTTCTTTATAATATGTAATAACAAGGGCAAGAAGCATGGAGTTCTCTACACCCAAAAATAAATTCCACCCTATGCCATTGCCACCAAAGAAAGACAAGAAATATTTTCAAAAGGAATGGCCTGGAAAGGCAAACAAGGATGAGGAGACAAAGAATAAGCTGCAAAGGAAGAAACTGTTCTTTTCATGCAAAGAGCCTTGGGAACCAGATCACAAATGTAATGTCCCTACCAAAATTTTTCAATAAACTGGCAATTGTTTCTAATGTTTGCACACATACATTTCGTCAAATAGTTGATAGGACAGCATACCAATCAATTTTCTTAAATTTTACAATATTGGACAGCTATAAGTATCATTGATGAACATAGGCATTCTTACAAACAGCTTACATTCATGGAACAAATCACAGACATTTTAGCAAACAGTTGTCATACAAGTGCTGATAAAAATCACTTAACATTTAGAAATCAAATAATATGAACTCTGACCTTTTAGCTGAAATGAAGGATTCTGGAATAATATTTGAATATTGTAGACAGTGAATGCAGTGAGTTTGAACAATCTGCTTGATTATATTCAATGGCTAAATCAGCTGGGGTTGTTGCACACTGAATCAGCAATGTCTGGTGACTGATTTACTTTTATTTTACTTCTTTCCTTATCTTCATAAACTGCTGCCAATTTCTGATATAAAATGGAACAAGTTATTACAGCTGGGGAATGAACTAAATCAGTCCAGAAAACTGCTGCAATACAAATATAAATGTCTGATTTGAATATGATAAAGCTGTCCACATGAAACAACACTATACTTACTTCCAAAGTGCCCCCAATACTTCCAAACTGGATGCGTTTATCCTTGAATTTTCTGTGGTTAATGTGTATATAGTCTAGGAAATACTGTGAAGTCTAGGAACATTCCCTAGATTACCCAGCTTGCTTGCGCCTTGGTCTAAACTTCCTCAAGATCAACTCATATGGCATCGAACCCTCCTGATATTGGCATGAAAATGTCTTGCACACCTTCTGAAATATGGCAGTGCCAAAATATTGAGAGATCTCTAAAAGTTGCCGGGCCACTTCCCAAACTGGAGCAGCTGCGTTTAAGTTATTAGTTACCAAAGTTTCCCAAAAGGGCATCAATACTCTTCATTGCCTCCTTATTTGAATGCCCAAGGCTGTGGCAGGTTTTATAAAGGTTTTACTTTTAAGTCTTATTTATCACAGTCTTCCCTTAGGGAAAATAATCGTTGCCTTGGTTAATATGCTATGGCATCTACCATTAACCCCAAATTGGTATGACAGCATTTGGGATAACGCTATCTTGCCCCTTTTGCACTAAAAAGGAAACTATCAAGCATGCTTTCTGGTTTTGTACCCATGCACAGCACCTCTGGAACTATCCTTTTGTCAATCTTCTGGCCCTTTCCCCTCAAGTTTGGTCCTGGAAAACTGCTCTGCTTGGCCTTGCTTCACACCTCAATATCATATCACAAACCTTCAAACACATTATTTTGAAACACATTTGGAATTTCCGCCGCCTCGCTACCTTTTCCCACATGTTTTACACCATTCAGATGGAAACTCGGATTGTCTGTGTGAATCTTGCTCCCCATCTTTCCCATCTGCAGTCATCCCTCCAATTCAAACCTGACCTGTACGCTACTCTGAAAGAACTAAGTTGCAATTTGATGCTCTTGGAGCAGGCTACAAGTTCGAAGAGGAAGGTTGATTTTCAAGTGTGGTACAGAAGCTTTGAGATTCCTTGCTCTACTTGGGGTGGTCAACAAAGTGTAACAGTTGCTAAGCTTTTTTATATCTCGGAAGGTGTTTCACATGCTATGGAGTGGGTCTTATTCTGGCATTAACTTCCTTTTTTATTGCAGCTGCTTTGTTGGAGATTATGATGCTGTCGCAGTATTCATCAGCTTAGTTTATTGCAGCAGTCTATCAGCTGTTTGCATTGTGCTCTAATGGCTTTGCAAATTAGTAATTTTTGACGCTGTTTGTTAACAGCAAGTAGATGTTTACCTCTTTGATCTATAATTTTACTTGTAAATCTGTAAGTTTGTTTTTGCTGGTTTTTGACAGCCTGTAGATGTTTACTTTTAGATTGCTGCTATTCTCTAATGTTCCTAGTTCCTACTATGATGATGTACTATAACAGCTCTACTGATGTAATTTGATCTTTTTTCTCCACTCAATCAGCTAGGTGGGTTTTTGTCAACAAAACTGATGTCCAAAAGAGTTTTCCTCCTTTTGCTGAAGAATGAATGAATGAATGAATAATTTAAATCACCTCCACAAGGCCAAGCAGCCTATGGGATCCACAAATAGCCAGCGAAGAAACCTGAACCCCCAGAAAACGCAAAAACCTATGTTTCTTTTTCTTTCTGCATTTTGGATCTTCTGCTGTGTATCTTGACCAGAAAATCTGCAAACCTTATTATCTTCTCGTCTTCAAACAAATTACCCAAGTTGTTCCCTTTTAATATCTCAATATAATTGATCTGGATGTCCTTGTAAGCCGAACATTCCCTGATGTAGTGCCATTCTATCTCAACCACTTCTTGAGTGCAATATCTACACCTTATGTCTGCCCACTCCTCTTTAGGTATCATCCATCTTCCAGTCTCACATCTAAGCTGGTGCGAACTTGTTCGTATCTAAGCTATTAACATTTTTGCTTTCCATTTTATTTCCATTCTGATGTAGGTCTTTTGTGTATGGTCATGTGTAGGGTTAAAATGTTTGACATAGTATTCTTTTTTCCTCCCAAGTGGCCTTTTCCACATGCTTTTTTTGAACTTTCCTTGCACATACCTTTTTATTTCCCCATTGTTATTTGGACACTCACTTATGCTAATACCCCACTTGCTCATCCATTTGATAATTTGTTTCATCCACATGCTCTTTCTTCTATCTAATTTTTCATTAGCTGCCATTTTTGGCCAGCGATGAGTCTCCATGTTATCTAGTCTTCTTAGATAGCTTAGCAACCGAAACATAGCAAACGCTTCAACAGGGAAAGCCTCAGCCTCAGCTAGAACAATCTCGTAAGGGATAGTAGATTTAATCCTGAGACTATGTGTGATTAAATGTTTTTGCAATCTCTCTATATGTCTCCACTTTTTTGCTGAGGTGTTGCTACCCAAAACTTCAATCTCTATAGGAGATTGAATGAACCTGATTCAATCTCCCAAATAAACAAGGGTTCCATAGAATGTTCAACTTCAGAATATCAAGCACTATCTTTCTCTCCTCCAAACCCCCTTTTATAAGCACTTTTTGGAATAATAAAATAGTATTATTTGTGTCCTCTTAATTTCCCTCCAAAAAGTGACTTTAAGTTTAGACTCCTTTAAATAATTAAATGTAAATTGTTTTCTAATATTTTACTTTTTGACAACTTAACATTTAACTATTTAATTATTTTCTATACTTCCAATCAAAGTTATGGAAAATATCAAAATGGATCAAATATGAATTCCAACTTTGTCAAAATAATCTTAAGCCCTCGGGATATCCAACCTTATGAAAATTGATGCTTTCTATGAATAATAAATTTCTCCAAGAAGTTTGGAGAGCTCCTAGAAATTTGAAACTGCCTCCAAAAAGTACCATTGGACTCAACTCGAATTCTTATACTCACTTTCATTGTCAAAATTCCTATTCGATAAAATTGGTGTTCTCCAAGAATCTTGGAAATTTCCAAGAACATTGGAATGGACCAAAAGTGGACATTACAATAGGTGACTCAAAAGGGGCAAGGTTCATTACATCTAGGTTGTCTCCAATAATGAAGAAGAAAAGGAGGAAGCTAAGTCAAGAAGTGAACTTGAAGAGGAACATGCTAAACCAGGAGACCAAATGGTTGGAGTTGCAAGAGTGACTTTTTCTACTCTATTAGGTACACCCAGGTACAATGCATTCAAAATTAGAGGAGTCTTGCATGGTCAGAGAGTGATTATTTTGACTGATAATGGGGCAACCCACAACTTCATTGATGTAGGCCTAGTGGAAAAGAAAGGACTTCAAGTGGATGATTTTGAAGGATTTAATGTAATGGTTGTAGATGGGTTTACTATGGCATGCACCAAAAAGATATCACAGTTGTGCCTCATGCTAGGCAACCATAGGGTGATAGATGATTTCTATGTAGTGGGGATTGGAGAGACAGATGTGTTTTTGGGGATATAGTGGTTGTATTCTCTTGGGAAGTACTCCCAAAACTTTCAAACTATGTATTTGAAATCTAAAGAAAATGGAAAAAAGGTAGTACTTTGAGGCATGTCTGATAGAGCACCCATAGTGGTCACTGCAAAGATGTAAGCTCTTTCTAGGAATAGTGAAGTTGCTTGGGCAACCCAATGCTTTATTTCTAAAAAATGTTTCTTCAAAGGATAAGAGAGCTTATCATGTTGATAGTTAGCCATTGTTGGACAACATAGTTTGGTGTTTGGTAAAATTCCTCCAAGTAGACCACCAAATAGAGGCTTAGAGCATGTTATCAAATTGGAGGGGGCCAAGCCTATCATCATTGCCCCTTATCACCACCCAAAAAGACATGAGGAGGAGATAAAGAAGGCCATTAGGGAGCTACTTGATATGGGGCATATTAGACCCAGTTCCAGTCCTTTCATTACTTGAGTAGTTTTTTTTTAAGAAAGATAGAAACATGAGGATGTTTATTGATTGCAAGGCTCTCAACAAGAAAATAATTAAGAACAGGTACCCTATCCCTAGGATTGGTGAGCTGATTGACAAGTTGCATGGGGTAGCTTACTTTTCAAAGATTGATATTTGGTTAGGGTATCATCATATTTGAGTCAGTGATGAGAACATTCATAATACTGCATTTAGATGCCACTATGGACACTACAATTGCTAGATATTTCCTTTTGGATTGTCCAATGCATTCACTACATTTTAGTCATGTACGAAAATCAGGTATTTAATAAACAATTGCAAAAATTTGTACTTATCTTCTTTGATGATATTCTAATATGTAGTAAAATGTGGGAGGATCATCTTAGACATATTGATGAGGTCTTATGAATCATGGAGGCATAGTTACTATATGCCAAGGCATCTAAATGCAAATTTGAGATGACAAGTTTATATTTGGAACATGTGATTAGTGTAGAGGTAGTCAAAGTGGATTGGGATAAGATTCAAGCCATACTAGATTGGCCACAACCTAAGACATTGACCCATCTAAGAGGATTCTTTGGTTTGTGTAACTATTATAGGAGATTTGTTAGGGGTTTTTCACAGTTGGTAGCACTCTTAATAGACTTGGCCAAGAAGGGATATTTCTTCTAAATAGATGCACCGCAACAAGCCTTCAACAAGCTCAAGGAGGTAATGAGTTCATATCCAGTTTTAGCACTGCAATATTTTTCTCAACCCTTTTTGTTGGAGTGTGATGCTTTTGGCAAGGGCATTGGAGCTATCCTAATGTAGAACAAACATCCTATAGCTTTTGAGAGTAGAAAGCTCAATGAGACAAAATAAATATTTTCCATTTATGATAAGGATATGTTAGCCATTATGCATGCATTGCTAAATTCAAACAATATTTTCTAGGGGGTAAATTTGTGGTAAGGATAGACCATAAATGGGTAGCATCTTGAATATGGGCACCATACTTTCTAAGGAGCTAAAGGGAGGTGACATGGAGCCCATGGGCAGGTTAAACTAATTAATAAAGTTGCAAACCATTTCCTACATGTTTAGTGATTGCATATGTTGTCGTACCACTTTGCAAGGGCCACTGTACATCAAAAGAGACCCATCACAACTAGTATATCATTGGTTGAGGTTGTTGGAGCTAGCATAGCTTTGACCAAGGGTCTAGGCCAAAACTTAAGTTGTAAAAACAATTTATATGTTAGTGCAGGCTAGTTGTGAAGTTTACTAAATACTTTTGTATGCATTTATATGCGTTTAATATAAATTACATATGTACTATTGCTAGACAAATTGTCACACCCCACCCTAGATTCCTAAATTACTTTTCACTTTATGGTAATTATTATGATGAATCATGAGATTATGAAACCTTGAAAGTTACAAATTATGATGAATTTGTGCAAATATATGTTAATGCATTTAAATGGAATGTTGATGATTATTTGATGTCATGAATATGATGAAATATGTGAGATGATTATCTTTCTTTAAAGCAAATGATTAATGAAAATGCATTGATATGAACATGATGTAATGGTGTCTAGGCTAACTACCTATTTATTTTTTTGAGTGAGATTGCAGGAGCGATCTGAGCACCTCCAGAGAGAAAGAGGGGGAGTATCACCTAGGAGATAGGTAAGGTTATGAATTCTCGGGAAATGCCATTTGAGCTTAGCGTTGATCAAGTACTTGATCTCGTAAACCTAAAAGTGTCTAGGAATACCAATAGTGTACTTGGAGGTAAGTCAACCTATGGTAGTTGAGTCATGTTCTTCTGTTATGCATGGTTGTGGTAATTTGGGGGTTTAATAACTTTCTTGCATTAATATTTAATTTAAGTACATAATATATATATATATATATATATGAATATATATATATATATATATATATATATATATATGAATATGAATATATATATATATATATATATTATATATATATATATATATATATGAATATTCATATATATATATTCATATATATATATATATATTCATATTCATATATATATTCATATATATTCATATATATACTATATGAATATGAATATGATATATATGAATATGAATATATATATATATATATATATATATATATATATATATATATATATATATATATATATATATTCATATTCATATATATTCATATATATATATATATATATATGTGTGATTTTAATATGAAAGAAAAATCACATACATATGTATATTCATATACATATAAAGCGTAGTTATATATATATATATATATATATATATATATGTTATTATTTGATGACTATCAATATTTGATAGCAAGTTGAGCGTTGATCATATTGGTTGTCGATGAATTCATTATATAATGGTGATTACGCCAATGGAATGACGTGATAATCAACGTAACGTCGTAAATCTTGCATGGCATTATTATTATTATCTATAAACATTGAATGTTTTATCATTTATATATATGGTATGATAGTCTGAATTGGTCGTTAGCCATGGCTTTATGTTTGGGCTTGATTCTTTTTAAAAAAAGAGCACGTTAAAAGTATAAAGCTCGACTCTCAAATGAGGAGCACGAAGGTATTTGAAATGAAATTATAATTGTTTCTTAAGCCAACATAAACCTTATAAGGCTGCAACATAAAGTTATGTAGGTGGCAGATGCTTCTTTTAATGTTTTTAAAAATACTATTGAAAAGTCATTAAAGGCTGCAAGCACCATGCCATGAGGGCAACATAAACTCTTTCTATTGTAATTCAAGATCTACCACTTTTGAATCGTGGCTCCCAGTGCGTGAAGATAAAATTATAATTGTTTTGATAACTATTTTTTGAATTGTTTTTTGCTTAACCCTATTGTGGTAATCGTAGAAGGGGGGATATTTCAACATTCTTGGCAACGGTTTTCAGAGAAGAGTTGTGGGGTGTGGTAATCATGGGTGGAAGTTTTTTTTTTTTGGGGAGAGGGAATTGAATGAAAAAAGACTCCCCTTACCTAGGGCAGACGAGGTGGAGATATAGGGGAAGGCTATTGTCATGCCCCCACCATCCGCTACCAAGTTGGGAAAATGAAACGCAAGACTCTTTTGGTTTAGATTGTGAGATTTTGTACTCTCCTATAAAGGAGGGTGTAAAATCTAATGAACCTCAATCATCCCCAAAACATGTGTTTGAAGATGAATCATTAGCATGATCATTATTTGTATTTGACTCTTTGGACCTTGATGGTGAGATTTTAGACTCCTCTTTGAAACAAGGTGTAAAATATAACGGCATCATTGTCTAAGAGTTTTGTTGTAGGTGAAAGACAATTAGGATTACCATCAACTTGTATAGGTTCTACCTTTGAAGTCAGAATCAAAGTATTAAGAGATTTGGAAGTGTTACGATCATGTTGAACTTGTGAATTATAACTTTTTTCATCTGCTTTAACCATGTATATCTTATTATTATATTCATACTTTATCTCACGGTGGAGAGTAGACGGGACTCCCTTCATGGCATGAATCCACAGTCTACCTCGGAGAAGATTGTATGAAAGAGGTCCTGGCATGATATGGACAGAGGTAGGAAAAACCATGGACCCAACCTCAATGGCTAGTGTGATCATTCCTAATGATTGTTTATTAACATTATCAAAGCCACAAATATTAACATCATTGGGTTCTATAAGATTCTTATCCACACCAATTTTATCTAGGAGATCAATGCTATAAACATTAAGACCTGCTCCATTCTAAGAGTACGCCTAACTCTAGTTTCATTAATGATCACCTTTATCATTAAGGATTCATGTTTATTTTGGATCTCAAGCAAGGGTAATTCATGTTGAGGGAATGTAATATCCGACTTTTTCACTTGCATACAATCAAATAAGGTAGCTACATCATTTGGTCTAACAGAAGGTGGGACATGAATCTTCTGTAAAGCCTCTTGGAGCATCTTGTGGTATGTAGGTGATATTTGAATCAAGTCCCAAAGGGATATTTTTGTTGGAATACTATGAAGTTGCTCGACAAGACCATACTCTTTACCACTAAGCTGAGGAATGTTATATGTGTGAGCAACTGTGTGATAACTTGGTTGCTGCGACACATGCTCACTAGTGATTTTCCTTGCAAAGTTCAAGATATTTGGCCAAGGCGTTTAGGAGATCCTATAATGAGAGGTGACTTAAGGGTTCCACTAATTAAAGGAGATCCAATTGTCAATTGTGCATTCATAACCTCAACTAATTTATCTACTTGTTGATGGCCTTCTATTAAGAGGAGATCTAATGTCAACTTAACATCTTCATCTATGTCATCCATCTTACTGTCTATTGAAAGAAATGTATCAATGATTTCATCCTCCTATGCCACAATATCTTCCCAAGTAGGAGAAGTATTGGGAGAGAAACAAACAAGATTCTCATGATAGTCAATGATTGGATCCTCTAACACCACGATAACTTCTTCACAAGTGGGTGAGCTATCAAGAGAAGAATAACTATGATTGTCGTGATGGTCCATGATTACATCCTCTTGCACCAGTGTTCTCACAAATAGGGAATATGTTGGGAGGTGAATTAAGATTAGGCAAAGTGATATTAAGAAATGTGTCAATTGTAGTCGACCGAGAGTGTCCATGTTATTAGTCGGCCAAATAATGTAATTAAATAAAACTATAGTATAGACAACAAAATATTTTATATACTTTATATTACATGTTTCAAGAAATTAAGTCCTCGACTAGTTGGATTAGTTGTAATGGGGAGTCATAACAGTTGGTATTCTCAACCACCGCCAACGACTATCTATACTTCGGTTCATTGTAGTCAAGACACATTATGACACATTATGTTACATTGTGATGTTATGTCATGACACGACATATGTTGACATAGTATGGATGATTGTACTCCGGTTTCATTGTATTTACACACTCTTCATTTTATATTGATAGACATACCATCGTGCTCATTTTGTTTACTTGTGGAAGTTTTTTTCTATCTCTCTGATTTGGCATTCTCCAACAAGTTGCTAGTAACCTCATTTTATAAATTTTTTAAAAAGACAACTTGATATTATTATTATTTTAATAAAGTGGCTATCTAAATGGGACATTATAAGGTCTAATGTAATATTTTATTAAAGTGTTTTTAAACACTTTAGGAGGGAAAAGAAAATTCAAATAAAAGGTGATTATAAAAATAGATCTTCACAAAAGAAGGCATCCATTTGTTATCGTTATCAAACCCTTTTCTTTGAGTTGAGAACTTGTGCTCAACTTTTCACCCAAAGATGACAACCCTTTGGTATGTAGAAACTGGAAGATGAAACCCTCTTAGTTTCTAGTTCAAATTGGAGGATGAAAACCCTATTGTTGATTGAGATGATCCGATCCACGGACCATATTGGTGCTAAGGGTGAAGCCACAATAGTGGTTTACAATTTGATGGAGGAAGGAAAACTGAGAAAAAATGACCCCATGGCAAAAAAATTGGTAAATTAGGGGTTCGAATGAACCTACAAGTTCGAATGAACCCAAAAGGGGTTCAACTGAACTAGGGTTTGAGCGAACCCATTAATTACTGGGCCCATATTTCCCACCCAAAAAAAAAAAGAAAAATGCATATTGAAGGGGGTTCGAATGAACTAGGGTTCGAATGAACCCCTAGGGGTTCGCTTGAACCCCCCTAATTCCTCATTCTCCCCCTGAAACCAAAAAAAACCTAAATTTTTACGCTTTGAAGCTCAGTTTGAACATGAAAATGGAGGAGTCTTCACAAACCCAACTGGAATCAAGTAGTCCTCGGAACGATCTATCCAATGAATATAATTTTAATATGTTTTGGTTTTATTATGTATTTATTTTTTTAGTTTTATTAAACATGGGTTTTTCATTGAAAATGAAGGTCTTTGTTCTGCACATGTGGAAAAATAGTAGATTATCAAAACAAAAAATTGAAAAATATGAGTCCACCAGATATTGAAGTCCTTGATCCAACAAAAAAAATTGAATTTTGATATATACAAAAAAAGTTACGCGTTATATGATTGCGGGTGATCCCACAATAGCGGTTTACAATTTTTGGCCAAACTGGACACTGAAATTATTATTTTTAACTAAATCTTCACATTCGGGCACCTATAGCGGATAAACCATGAGGAATTTGAAGATGATGAAAACTAGAGTCTTGTCACATTTTGTTTGTAGATTCTAAAAATATTTTTTTCAAAATTTTTGGAATCAGATTGTACTTCATTTTCCATCTCCCACGAAAACTTTTTTTTCTTCAGAAAATAACATTTTTAAAAGTGATGCACACCGTATAACGCATAACTTTTTTTGCATGAAGGATAAAATTCTAATTCTTTCAAATTTAGATTTGTAACTCCGATATCTAGTGCTTCCACTTGGTTAGATAGTTTTTTGTTGAATATTTTTTCTTTAATCAAATTTCGAAGTCAAACCAATTACAATTCAGACATAGCCGACCGTATAACATGTAACTTTTTTTGTATATATCAAAATTCAATTTTATTTTTTTGGTTGGATCAAGGACTTCAATATGTGGTGCACTCATATTTTTCATTTTTTTTTTATAATCTGCTATTTTTCCACATGTGCAGAACAAAGACCTTCATTTTCGATGAAAAACCTATGTTTAATAAAACTAAAAAAACAAATGCATAATAAAACCAAAACATATTAAAATTATATTCATTGGATAGCTCGTTCCAAGGGCTACCTGATTCTAGTTGGGTTTGTGAGGACTCCTCCATTTTCATGTTCAAACCGAGCTTTGAAGCGTAAAAAATTAGGTTTTTTTTTTGTGTTTCAGGGGGAGAATGAGGAATTAGGGGAGTTCATTCGAACCCCTAGGGGTTCATTCAAACCAGGGTTCATTCGAACCAGGGTTCATTTGAACCCCCTTCAATATGCATTTTTCTTTTGTTTTTTTGGGCGGGAAATGTGGGCCCAATAATTAAGGGGTTCGACAGAACTTGTAGGTTCATTTGAACCCCTAAAAACATTTTTTTTGCCATGGGGTTGTTATTTCTTAGTTTTCCTTCCTCCATCAAATTATAAACCACTATTGTGGCTTCACCCTCGTGCTATGTCTGAATTGTAATTGGTTTGATTTCAAAACTTGATTAAAGAAGAAATATTCAATAAAAAACTATCTAACCAAGTGGAAGCACTAGATATTGGAGTTACAAATTTAAATTCAAAAGAATTAGAATTTTATCCTTCATGGAAAAAAAGTTGTGTTATACAGTGTGTGTCACTTTTTAAAAATGATGTTTTCTGAAAAAAAAACCAGTTTTCGTGGGAGATGGAAAAATAAGTGCAACGATTCCAAAATTTTGAAAAAAATATTTTTAAATCTACAAACAAAATGTGACGAGACTCTAGTTTGCATCATCTTCAAATTCCTCATGGTTTAGCCGCTATAGGTGCCCGAATGTGAAGATTTAGTTAAAAATAATAATTTCAGTGTCCAGTTTGGCCAAAAATTGTAAACCACTATTGTGGGATCACCCCTAAACATTTCAAAAATATCTAGTTTTAGTTTGGTTTTGAAGAGTTCCAATTGTGTTGAAAATTTCAGTCAAGTTCTATTTTTTCATAGCAAAGGTTCCAATGCTAATATTTCAATTTCCAATATATCCAAATCATTTGAGCAACAAATCTTATCAATGCTCTTGTTGATACCAATCATACCAATTTTCAAATGGTCGTACAACTAGGACTCTATACAAGATACAAACCACTGTATAGCTCCCTAAATTTTGTCATCCCAATCTTTGATTGATGTACCTCTCGGTAGCTAGGTGGGCTTAATACTATGTGTTGTGATTCTTCTTTGCGGCCTACCTTACCTCCTCCTTTGACCCTAGTAACCTGTTTGGTCTTGATCAACCCCTCCACTGTACAAGAGTACAACACTTGTGAGTGGGCATTTTGTTGATATTTAAATATTCTAAATATTATTACATATAAAAAGCATGTCTACATTATTAACTATATTGCTAAGATTGTGTTTTCATTAGCATTTTGTGGGTTTTCAGTTTATTATAATAAAAAGGTTTGAGTTAGGTATAGAAGAGTTTATGATATCAATATTGCATCTTGGCATTAAGTATTTTTCCAATATTCCAATATTGCAAAGATTAAAAAAAATCAAGGTTTATGAAAATATTAAAATGGGAAATTACACTAGGGCTAGGGCACAAAGTTATTCAACACTTCTACTCAAGATGAGAGGTTTTTATTCCTTTTGAGTAAGCAATCTAAATAGCTATCAGACACTCACTCTTTCTAACTAAAAGTAGAGACTGGAAAGATAGGAGTGAAATACAAGAATTGAATAGGCTTAAACATAAGGACATGGACTCTTCAATAAAACAAATTAAAAAATTGTGTACAAAGTCACAATCTCCAACTTCGAGTAAATTTACAACCCAAAGCTTGCCAACTCACTAAAAGAAATTTAATTTATCTCAACACACAAGATATTATAAGATAAACACAATAGTTACATTAAAAGTTGCAATGACCAAATTAACACATACTACAATATAAAGCTTTCAATAAATGCTAAATAATATTCAACTCAAAAAAGCACAATATAACAAAACATCTCTATTCTCAACAACAATTTAGGAGTTGTTGAAGAAATACGTTGCTCTCATGGGAGTGTATGGGGACCTGTTGAAGAAAGCCAGTTAATGGCTTGGTGCTGCTACCCTGTTGTTTTTTATGAAGTTTTTGTCTTGTTATTTTAACATCTCAGATTGTTGTTTTTTGATCTTTAAGTTATGGTGGAATACCACTTGGGACCCTATTGATTTAAGTAATGGCTCACGTAGAACTAAGTATACTGGTAAAAAATTACTGTTTTTTATTAGTACTGGATGGACAATGGTTACTATTTTAAATGTTGGCATGCGTGCTAATTACGCCGAAGGTGTTCCCTCAATGAAGTTTTCTAGTCAAATTTCTCTATCGACAGTTTAAAGCAGAATGCAAGACTATCTGCGATATATCTTGACCGTTCATTAGTTCTTGTCGTTTTGCTCTTTACGCTGAAATCGGTCAAAAAAATATCTGCCTTCTTTATGCAGATGGATTAGGTTGTTAAAAAGTAACTCCACTTCGATTGAAATACATTGGACACCAAGAAACCTAAACTTAATAAGGCGAGGGCTGACAAAAAACATGGAGAACAGAGTAATTGGGTGTAATCTGGTGTATCACAGCTGCTGGAGAATTTGTGTGCGGCCGAGGTTTTAAATCCTCAGCAACTCAAAATCAGAAAATTCCTTATAAATAAATATTTGCCTTCTGTTAATATCTGCCCTACTTTCGTGACCTTCTTTTTTATCAGCGACATCAATAGAGATTTGTGTAGAATCTTGAGGTAATCGCATTTCTCTTGCCGTTAATGGTTTCCACTCCATATTTTATTGCTTCCCCCGCCGCTAATGCTTTCTGCCCCTTTACTGTGATAGATTGAAGCAGCAAGATTAAGCAGCAACCGTACACAACTTGGGGTTTCCTGAAAATTTCCTGCGACCTCTGCCCATTTTCTGTCATTGGCATCATTGATAGGTCGACACAATTTCCGCAGAATCTGTAGGTAAGCCACTTCCCATGATTTCAGTTTATTGTATTTTTTTAACCTTCTGCATTACAGAAACCATTTGCATTGCTTCAAATTTTCTAGCCTTTTTTTTTAAGCAAATAAAATTCCTTATAATAAGAGAAAATAAAATTTTAAAAGGTAAAGTTCCTCGGCCTTATGCGATATTCTTTATTCTTAGTCATTAAGGAAAGTATCCAAGACCTTTTTCTTTTACTGATAAGAGAGTGTATGGAATAGGACCTTCTAGATAGTGTTAAAAGTAATCATATGGATATATGTTCATGTTAAAAAAAGAAAAAAAATTATTGTTTCTGAGACTGAAGTAGAATAAGTAATTTAAAATATTATTTATAAAATATTATATTAGAATTTTAAGTATATTTATAAGATGAATGATATTTATTTAAGAGAATATAGGTAGATGTCAATTTTATAGTGTGATATAAGATTATTAGTCTCTATTTTAGAGGGTAATTCTTATGATGGATAATGTATTATTAGTAGTATTTTTTAACTGAGTAAATATGATCCAGGGACCGTTTCTTTTAATTAAAATATTTAACAAAATTTACATAGATTTCTAACTGAATTAAGCAAAATTTCAAATCAGTCTAATACATTTATAAGGTTTTACCAACAAAACAAAAACAATTAAACTATTCTTATCAGTACATAGTCCTCCTCCCTATTTGGGCTATCAATAAGCAAACAAAATTAATCCTTTTTCGAATCTTGTAATACCTTTAGACCTCCATTGCTAGGTTACCTATGAGGATGAACAACTTCCAAAATGCATCTGAAGAACCAAAAGCCGAGGTAGCACCATTGACCACAAGGAAATTGAGGATGAGAGAAGCAATAGAAAAAGCATCATTTAGGCCACCTAACATTTGCTTCTTAACTAGTGCCTTCACTAACACTCATACCGTGTCAATCTCCTCACATAAATCCAACAAGACTACCATGAGCATTGAGGAGATATCAATATTCACTTTCTATTGATGCTTCGAGTCCAAGAGTTCCTCACCCAACATCCAATGCATTACATATAGGAGTAGACCATATTTGGTTTTGAAGACCTTTTTTAATCTTAGTTCTAAAATAGTGCCTAGGAAGGTCATTTGGTGTCCTTTATTGTTAGGCCTAACACTTGTATCCATTTTACTAGTGGCAAGTGTGAGTAGAGAAATGAAAATGGGACTCAACTTGCCACAAGGTTAAACCCCACACACCTTGCATCCTCATTATGAAAAGAAAAGTGTCATTACACCATATTACCTATAGGCTCAAGTGAAAATTACCTAAAATTAACATTTGAGATATGTCAAGCCTGGAAATGACTCCGGTATATGCTCCATCTTTGTTAAGTAAGTTTCATAATGGATGGTGACATGTTAATATTTGATATTATAATGTGATCTTAGATCTTTCTAATCCTCAAAAATCAAATTAAATTTCTTATTTTTCACCATTCTAAAGGTAAAGTTAGCTATGTAATTTGTCACAGTATTCAAGCCTGGAAATGACTCCGATATATGCTCCATCTTTGTTAAGTAAGTTTCATAATGGATGGTGACATGTTAATATTTGATATTATAATGTGATCTTAGATCTTTCTAATCCTCAAAAATCAAATTAAATTTCTTATTTTTCATCATTCTAAAGGTAAAGTTAGCTATGTAATTTGTCATGGTATTTGCTTCCATGTAGGTGTGTTATATCATGAAGAAATTGAATGAGGTGATATACGACCAAGAGTGTAACAAGATATTATTGATTTTTCATCTCTTAGCATGTCATTTCAAACTAGATTCACTAGATTCATTTAATATATGAGATCAATTTAGGAAATGATGTTGTTTGTGCAAACATGGTCTCAATGAAGAATTGATACCTTCAAAACAGCTAAGCATCCACTTATAGTTTGGCTGGAAGATATAACTGTGATTGGGCATAATAAACCCACGAACATAGGCTACCCCACTTATAGTTTTGCTTGTAAATTTTTTGTAATGAAAATACGAAACTAGTGTCTAACTAATGTGCTTGTCACACTTCAGAAATCATTGTGACACTAGAAATGATTGGAAGGCATTAACCAAATTAATTGCAAATAACATGAAATTTTTACATGAAAATTTCTTTATGAAGATTTTTTTGTTAAAATGATAATAATAATAGTAATTCTAAAATGATCTACTTTTATATTGAATCTCCTGGTTGGGCAAAGGCTGCAATATAATGAATCTTCCCAGTTCCTCTTCCTACTGCTTGCAAACTCACAAATTTCCACATCCATGGCTAACACACAAATCTCACAAGGCACACTAATTGTAACGGGTCCTAATATGTGCACACACCAGATGCTCATCTCAAACGAGTGATTGAAAATTTAGATTTAAAACAAAATTAGTATGTGAGACCAATTGGTGGGTTATTTAGGAAATGATTTCATTTGTGCAACAAAGGTCTCATTGGAGAATTGATTCCTTCAAAACAGCTAAGCATCCACTTATAGTTTCTCTAGCAAATGTGTCTCTCAATGGGCATTATAAACTCATGATCATAGGCTGCCCACTAGATTGATTTACCATGAACACATTTTGCTTGTACTGAAACTTTGCTTACCGAAAAATTTCAGAAATTTTTACAAGAAATTAGTCAGAAATACAGTTTTCAAAAATTCAATGGATTCTTTTCTTTTTCAACAATCTGTAAAAATTTTTCTTTTAATTTTCCTTGTCAACATTTGTATTTGGTTACTAAGATTAAAACTAAAAATTATAATATCCTTATGTTGGTGAAGATCAAACAGTATTGCCATCTCTAATTCAAGATTGTAGAAATTAGTTAGAAATATAGTTTTCAGAAATTCAATGGATTCTTTTCTTTTTCAACAATCTATAAAATTTTTGCTTTTAATTTTCCTTGTCAAAATTAGTATTTGGTTACTAAGATTAAAATTGAAATTTATAATATCCTTATGTTGGTGAGATCAAACAGTTTTGCCATCTCTAATTCAAGATTGTAGCAACTCAACTGGGGATTATATGTTTGATACCAAACATTAAATACTACTCAAAAACTTGTTTAAATGCAACCTTTCTATGATGCAGTAGATATTTTGCTCAAATGAATTGTAATGGCTTTGTTCGTAACCCAAAATGCATGGTATAAAACTATTTCCAAGACATTCACTTGTGATTCATATATCATTTATTAGGCCTTTTTACTACAAAACCATTTCCTATATCTTTTTTTAGTACATAATACAACTTCTGTTACGATCAACAACACAAAGTTTAAACACAACCACCCTCACTCACCCATATATTTTTTAAAAGTTTAATGCTTTTTTGCCTATGTGAAAAGTTAATGTCACACTCCAAAGTTATCTCCAATAAATTCTTCTAAATATTAATATTGCTTTGCTTTGTTCCCCAGCAATCCCCATCATGGAAAATCAAGCAGAAATTTTGCAAGCAAAGCGTTCTCATCGTAACCATCTGGAACGATTAAGGTACCATGCAAAGAAGGATTCCTTTAATAGAGGGAGACGAGCAAACCGTCACAACCTCCATGCAGGAGCTTCCACATCCACACCCTCTCTTTCCATTAATCCCTCTTCATTACAATTACCCACATCACATATGCATTCTATATTACAACCCAACTCCCCCTCCCAAACCCAAAATCCTCCACTATTTCCTCCAAACTATTACACTGCTAGAAATTCATTCCATTCAAAGTTGGACAGCCTATCAAACTTCTCAACATGCCAAGTATGCATGGAACGATATCTGGGAATAAAAACTAGGCAATTCAATGGTAGTATTGCTTGTTCAAGGTGCATTTCAGAAAAAAATGGCAATCGCTTCTCAAAGTGGAACAACATGGACCCTAGTGAGCAGCCTGCATGTTTGCAACGCATTACTCAAATCGAGGATATGCTTATAGCACGTGTTAGCCCTGTACTCCAAGTTACTTATGCAAGAGGGGGCCAATTAAAATACAGTGGCCACACTATTTGTTTTCCTCAGGATATTACTGTAATTGCAACTTATTTACCTCGACATATACATGACCTTGATATACTCATAGTTAACAAAAAAAATGTTCCTTCCCAGCAGTATAGCTTCTATGTTTGCAGAACACGTGTTCACGAGGCTTTACAATATAAGATTTCTAATGACCCTTACTACAAAGATGTACAGTTAGATGAGGCATCTCTCTTATGCTTGCCTATTGCCTCCACTGACATCTCAGACCTTCTACACACAACAACCTCAAATTCAAATCCCTCTGATGTAAGTTTGATGGAAACAAATAATACAGATGAAGAGCAATTTGAAGAGAATGTGCAAGCAACAACATCGTTTGTGGCCAATCTTCCCCCTGCCTGTACAGAAGTGGAAGAATTACGAGCCTTGTTTCAATTAGGGGAAGGACGCCCAACTCCTGCTGTTGATTGGCCACCAATATCTTTAACGCCCATCAATGAATACACCACTGATGGATTATTTGTTATGGCATTCCCCACATTGTTTCCAAAGGGCACAGCTACATTCAACCAACAAAATATGAAAGAGGTCAAGTTACATGAATATGCTCTCCACCTTCTGAGATACCATGATAATAGGTTTGGTCAACACCCACGATTTAGATACTTCATACTTAATATTCTTATGTGCCATCGAAGCCAATCCACAACTTCTGTTTTTGTTCAAAAACACTTGGAATGTAGCCTACCAACAACAATACTTGCCCTGCAACAAAGATTGAAGGACCTTCCTGATGACAAGCTTGCAGACCAGGTTATGCGGTTTGGTTCAATTATACATGGCACACGCCCCTTTTGGAGTCATTGTAGGGGGGAGCTATCTGACATGGTTATTCAGGTTGGTTGCCCGACTCTATTCTTTACCCTCAGCGCAACAGATACTAAATGGCCTGACCTACACAATGTCATGTCGTCTACTGCACCAACAAATCCTACAGCTACATCTCGATGGAGGATCCAGAATATAGTGCAAAACCCACACCTCTCTGCACTATACATGCATCACAGATTCACTGCTTTTCATGAAGAGGTTCTGGAAAAGATTCCCTACACAACCGACTACTGGTATAGGTAAACATATTTCACATCTTCTTTTAATTTTTTTTCCATACACCGATTGCTTACTAAGATCTCCACTCTCCAGGTATGAATGGCAACACCAAGGATCTGCACATGTCCATGGCTTTGTTTGGCTCAAACAAGCACCTGATATTGCTAAACTACAATGGAATAATCTTGCATTAGTACAAAATGCACTCAACTACATTGACAAATATGTCTATGCATGGAACCCGCACCACCATCCAATTTCAAATGATAGGGTTCAACAATCTACCTTTGACAACCCCTGCTTAATGGACACAACAATGATTATGTTGTCAAACCCTTCACATGACTACAATGAATTGCTCAACTGTGTTCAACGCCATACACGTTGTACCTTGAACACATGCTTGCGAAAAAAAGGAGCCACCCTTGAATGCCGCTACAAAGCCCCTTGGCCCATCCAAGATACCTCAACCCTTTCAATTGAGAGTGGCCTGCCAAAGCACACCCCTGCTCGCAATGACAACCGTTTGAACCTTCACAACCCCACAATCCTCTCTATTTGGCGAGCAAATGTAGATTGCCAACCCGTTCTCTCAATAGATGTAGTGCTCAAATATATAGCAAAGTATGCAGCAAAAGCAGAAACCAAATCCGAAACATATCATGCAATGCTTTCTCGTATTTCAACTAACTTAGATCTTGACAAGCCAACACCTATAGCTTTTAGAAAAATGCTTGTTGACAATGTTGTTGACCATGATATAAGTGCCCAAGAAAGTTGCCACATTTTGCTAAAGCTACCTCTTTGTCTATCCAGCAGAACATTCGTTTCTTTAAATGTAAACCAAAAACACTATCAACGCATTCCACTCTCAGCCACATCCACATCAACAAACACAGACTACATTGATGCATACTTGGCCCGTCCTGCTTCTATGGAGACATTGGCACTGATTGAGGTCACGCAAAAATGGAGCTTCAAAGCAACTCGTAAAAAGTACCAATGGAAAGAGCATGCCAAAAACACTATTGTTCGAGTGTCTCCATGCTTCACAAGCATTCCTACAAGGGATGACCCACAATTTCATGACTTTTGTTGGAGTGAATTGCTTCTCTACAAACCAATTCGTAACATTGTATACGACTGTGGATCATCCACAAATGAAATTGTTGCTAACTGGGAGAGGCTGGCATGCAGCTACCATCCATGGCATGTGCGACGCATTGCACCAGAAACATCTGCCAACCCAGAACCAGGAACTCCTTCTGACAATGAAGAACAACCACATCAATGTAACCAATCTGAATGGCAAGTTCTGTCAAGTGTACACCCAGGCCATCCAATCCAGCTTGCTGAAATTGACATGTTGGGTGACCGTGAAATAGACCTTAATCATGATTGGGAGACTCCTTCCATAAATCCACAACATCACAACTTGGCTACTAGCTTTGTAGAGTCTAACCGCAAAGCATTTCAAGTCCCCCACCCACCCAATGTAAACACCACGCAGGCCCTTTCATCCGAACAACAAAAAACATTGGATTTAGTGTTGTCACACCTATCTTCCAACACTTACCAACCACCACTAAGAATAATTGTTCAAGGAATTGCAGGCACTGGAAAGTCACACCTCATCAAAAAAATCAGGTCTGCACTCAATGGTTCAGCTCCAAACGGTCAAAATTCTCTCCTACTTCTTGCACCTACAGGTGTTGCAGCATTCGACATTGGAGCAGCAACAATACATTCTACACTTCGCATTCCCATCAAAGAGATGGCTCCCTTGCAGGGCCAAATGCTAGCAAACTTCCAAGAAAAAATGTACTTTGTTCGCTACATTTTGATAGACGAAATGAGCTTCATCGGTCCAAGGCTGCTAGAACGTATTGACACTCGCTTGCATGAAGCCTTCCCTTCACATAACCACACTCCGTTTGGAGGTCGTTCCATCCTGCTCTTTGGAGACTTGGGCCAACTACCGCCAGTCAAGGATATTCCTATGTACTCTTCTTCTTCCTATGGTGGCACACTATGGCGTAGCATCGAAACAATGATTACACTTACCAAAATGTTTCGTCAGAGCGGAGAGGATCCCACTCAAATTCTATTTCGTCAACTCTTGTGCAATTTAAGGAAGGCTCAACCTACAATTGCAGATTGGCAACTGCTAATGTCACGTTCAAGCTCAGCACTAACGACCACAGAACAAATTCCTTTCTTATCATCCATACATCTTTTTGCAACCAATGAGATGGTGTCACTCCATAATAAGTGTATGTTTTTGTCTTTGGCACAACCCATTGCCTTATGCATTGCAGAGCAAATAGGGAGCTCATCACACTTAAATCCAGATGATGAACAACTCCAACCTATGATCCTATTATGTGTCAACCAAAAGGTGATGCTAAGTTGTAATCTATGGACTGATGCAGGCCTCGTCAATGGTGCTCTTGGACAAGTCAAACACATTATCTACAAGGAGAGCGAAAAACCACCACAACTCCCCTTGTTTGTTGTTGTTCGCTTCAAGCATTACATAGGGCCTTCTTGGGATCCAAACAATCCAACAGATGTCCCTATTACCCCTTTGAGCCGTGGTGGGCGGCGGCAAATTCCACTAAAAATGGCATGGGCTTTAACCATCCACAAATCACAGGGCCTTACACTTGAAAGGGCCACCATTGACATTGGCAACATTGACCGGCAAGGGTTGACATTCACAGCAATTTCCAGAGTCACTCATCTTGGAGGTCTTCGTATCCACCCTTCATTCACATTCCACAGATACACACGAATGCAACACAACCCTTATGTTGCACGAAGGGTGAAAGAGGAGGCTCGACTGTCAACACTATCAGCTTCAATCACTTGACATTCTCAAAAACTTTTGAACAAGAAATTATAGGTTGGTTATATAATTCTTTACTCCTTTCACTTTCAATTGTCAATTCACAAATGTTTAACATAAATTAAAAATGGTTTATATTACAAAATCTACAATCAAGAAACTAAAGACATATCTGGTTTTTGGCAGGGATCCAATTTTTTATGGAATGGAAGCACTTTTTAATGCACCAAATCTTTTCATGCAAGCTAGATCTATGTGGAATACAAACTGCATATAACGATGACTGATTTCTTAAGGTTTTTTCTACAATTAACAGACCTCTATGTTTTGTCTCCTATCACCATGCCTATCTTCCCCATTTGTCTGATAGTTTTCATATGTCAATGCTAAAAAATACATTTCTTTATTATAGTTTATATTAAAAGATACATGTGTAGCATGTTTTCCTTCAAAGCTGCTCTTTTACGAAACTCTTTATGCTGCTCATTTTCAGCTCACCTACACTATATTAGGAGTCTCCTTTCAAGACTACCATGAAGATTTTTCCTGCAAACTCTCCCTATTTTTCTCTTTGCAATCCTTGACAATTCGACAAATTGTGTGATGAATCTTAAGGTAACTCACTTGCCATTATTTCAGTCATTTTTTTTTTCCAGAGTCTATACATTTAAGCTGTTTTTCATTTACTGCTTGCACAACACCATCAAGGGAGAGAGAGGTCATGATTGCGGGATATGTACAAAATGGATTTGTTGAAAAGGCTTTACAAACTTTCAAGCAAATGTAATTTGCCTCTACCAAAATGGGAGCTATGGCATGAGGATTTTTTCCTGATCTTATAGTTGCCAATGCACTGGTAGACATGTATGCAAAGTGTGGAAGAATAGAAAAGGCACGTAAACTATTTGACATAATGCCTCAAAGAATAGAAAAGGCACGTAAACTATTTGTTGCAGTTGCAACTGCCCTGCTCGACATGTATGTGAAATGTGGAAGCATAGAAATGGCATGTTCACCGTTTGACAAAATTTTAATGCAGACAACAACTGTGGCTTTACCACTTTTCTTATGTTTTATTTTATTATTACAGTTCTGTTAAGCTTTCCTGCCAACATCTTTTACTTTTAAATGTACAACACCTGTAAATGCAATGGTTGCCATTAATATTATGTTCACATAAGTTTTGTTGTGTTTAATTTCATTATTACAGATCTCTTGTTATCTGCTAAATGAAGGCATTTATTTACCTTCTACTTGACAGCTGCAAATTCAATGATTGCCAAACCTATTCTTTAAATACATACTGTACATATCATATCATCTTCATTTGTTAATCTCAATACATTGTTCTTAACAGACCTTTTGAATTATACAATAAATATTTCCTCAAAAAATTCAGCCATTTTACTGCTTATTTTCCTTTGCAATACAATTTCTATATTTCAAAATCATATTCTCTTATTTCAAATGAAGTGACAATTTCGGCGTTCCCTCAATGAAGTTTTCCAAGCCAATTTTGTCTATCAACAGTCTAAAATTTGGGAGAGGGAATGCACTACCATCTACTTCATCCTCACCGTTGGAGTCTGCCGCTTTCTTTTTGACCTTTTTAACTTGTGAGTCATGTGCAGTAGCTGTCAACATTGGAGAAATATCTGTAAGCCATCAAAGAAGAAAGGAGTTACCTTGCAAAGTAAATGGTATTAACTGTTGCCTTCAATCTCACCTAAACTGCGTATGATACCTTCACCGCCCCACTCGTTTGTATGAGATATTTCCTTCCTATGCTTTCTCATGGGATTCTCATTCACAATTGACTACCGTTGAATTCAGAAGAGTTGTTGAAGACAACTCTTGATGGTTGCCGCTTGCTGAACACAGTTCTTAATAGTTGCCGCTTATACCATCAGTTAAAAAGGTATTCTTTTATCTCTGCATTTGTTTTGTATCTGTTAGTGTTGGCCTTCACGTGGTTTTCCAGTGCTCTTACTCATGCATTCATCTCCTCCATTTGCGCTTTTGTGATATTTTTGTAAAGGTCAATACTAGTGAGGAGCCATTTGAACAACTCCTCTTCGCTAATATCCCCCATTTTGCCTCTAGCGGTGGCCCTCTCTGCCCCTCCAAAGCATTTGGTGGAAATACAGGGCCTATGGACCACACCTTCTTCCCTCTTACATTTCTCCAGTATTAAACATGCTCGAACTCCAACTGCTCCAACGTATTTAATACCATTCCATAACTTTGATTGATTGACTGCAACTGACCCATAAACCATAAATCATTCCAACCATCACAAGAAAATAATAAGTGTATGCCAGAAAATGCTTGAGCCTGTGAGTTTTGTGTTGGGCATGTGAACTCTGAGTTGGGTGTGATTTCCAATAGTAAACCTGCTGCTAGAACTACAATCATCTTCCTCCTAAAATTGGGGTCTTCTTATGCCAACCGTGAGACTGTTAACAAGCGTTGTTGTTCACATGTAAAGTGACAAAATGGTATCATTATTCGTAGTAAATATGAGTTGCGCCGGCATTGATTGCAACTTGCATACGATACAACTACAAAATGGCCAAAAAATGATGAACTACTGAGATTCACTTCCCCTGTTTCCTTGATCCCCCAAAAAGATGACTTTGTGGAACAGAGGAAATTACGATTGTTGATAGTATGATTTTTTTCTTTATACTTGTGCCTCTAGGATTTAATAAATGCATGAATTAAGCCTCAATTCTTAGTGCTTTTTCTGATTTTCTGCCTTTTTCCCTATATACACGTAGACCTTTAGGCATCAGAAATTACTCTATTGTTCTGGTAATTTATGCTTACAACAAGAGTTTTATCATTAGCATGGACTGTTCCATAATTGGGATGGATTGCAGGGCCTATCGTAATGCTTGTTTTTGCTTCCATTATATTGTATTCCACTTCATTACTTGCTGATTGTTTTTGCCTCTAAAAAGAAAATTACTTGGTTAGGTTTATGTGATTTCAACTGAGAGAATGAAGCTGCACTCAACACTTGGATTGTAGCCAAATAATGATTGATCAGTAGCCTACATATAATTTATGGCAGAAACAGGGCCATTGACCACTGGTCAATAAAATTACTTAGGCCAGTTTATGATTTCCAAAAAAAATGTAGAGGTTTATTTTAAGAATGCAATGACTTTAACCTTAAATGTTGTACGTACACCATTTCCAAAGTGCTTTATTCACCAATAGAAAACATTTAGATTTAATCCAAGTTATGCCAAAGTTATTGTTGCAATGTGGAAGTTGTGGAGATGTATTGAATAAATATTTGAATTGCCTTCAAAACTGCTAAAAAATGAAAATATTCAACGCAGGTAAAATGCACAGATATGACTGAAACTCTACCCAAAATATGGTAGAGGCAAAGTCAAGTAAATTTGGGTAAAAAAAATCTATGAAACAACTCTCCAACACAGGAAAATGTTGTGTCTCAAAATATGATCAATGAGAGAGTTTTACTTTTAGTTCTAACTGCCACATGTAGGGATTCTATATTTTGTTTCTGCAAAAAAAATGTTTTGTTTACAGGTTTTAAAATTCTTTTCAACCAGAAAATACATGTTAGTTCTATATTTTTTACTCTTTCAAAGTCTGCATTACAACTGCATACACAAATGTTGCTTTAGTATATGTTGCTACAAAGTCTTCCTCACTTACACCATTCACTTTGCAGGCCTGTCCCTTTCAATGCATAGCTTTGGCAATTGACTATTTCATCAATGCTACAAACTTGTTGCTTTCTTTTTTACAACCGGTCTACCAACATTATATGTCTGTAAGCTACACAAAAAAAGGTTTCACCATCTCATACTAAATCTATCGTTTGCACTGGACCTCTACACTGCAAGTTTGGTTCACAACAATAAAACTTCATTTATTTATAAACCTTCAACACTTCATATTTTACAATTTCTATAATTCAAATACAATACCATATATTAAAATATTCATCTCCACAAATCTTCGGCGTACCCATTGCACACGAAGGTGCGATTACTAGTACTATTGTTGTTATTTGGTTTGATGGTGGTGTTGCTTCCCACCCCTCTCTAGTTCCTTTTTGTTAGTTGTTGTAACCATAGGATTAGGGCCCTTCCCTTCTTATCTAATCAAAAACAACAATTTAGGAGCAACATAGACACTACTAGATTCTATTGAATGATATTGAATCATGGCACTTATTTATTAGAATTATAAGAGTTAATAAGACATTGCATGAAAAATAATAAAAGAACACACACTTCTACCTTAAAAATAAATTGCTAATCTCATTACAAAATTCTTTCCACAAATACTCAACCCTAACTCTAGAAATATTAGATAGATTATTAATAATAATTACAAACTAACAATAAACTTTTTTTAAATATCTAAAAAATAAGCTTCTAAGAATATGCTCATTGTACCCATCCAAAACTTGTTTTTACTACTTTATGTTTGTTTGTGTCATCAATTTATCAATCATTTATGTGTCAAGTATAAATCAACAATTACCTTTACCAAACAAGTAGTAAAGGTGTCATGTCATCAACCAATATTTCAAACAAATAATTCTTGCAGATTGTTCATGGTTGTATTTTGAGATTAAAGATGAATAAGTTCCTAATTATGGTCAAGATGACTTAGAGCTGAAAAAGAGAATGTTTGCAAATAAAGAGATAGGAAACTAATCTAAGAAATGCACTTTTGAATCATGTAAATAATAAGATGCTTTTAAAATATTAAACAAAGAACATAACTTCGCTTCTTGCGTCACCAAGTGGTGATCTAGTCAATAAAGAAAAATGCCCAAGAAAGAATCTAAGGATTGCAGTACACCATTATGTGGCTTTCGTCATCTTCTATTCTGCCAAAGATAAGCCAAGTGAATCATGCCTCTTTGAATTCATTATGGGCACAACTTTTTGTCTTATATTATATTTTGCCACCTTCTGAAAATGGTGCTAACTCTTCTAATTTATGCCTTTCCAATAATGCAAAAGATCAAATAATATATTTAGTGTTTAAAAATATAAAATCATGAAAATGTGGCACTATTCTAAGATGGATCAGCCAAATCGTGAAAGTTGAGAATTTCTATATATGAAGGATGCTATCATTCATTCAAATCTCACAAAGCATATAAAGTACTTTAAAAGAATCATAGAGTTATTATACAAGGAAAATAAGTAGAAAGAAAAGGGCTCTCTACCTATTGTAATGTAAACAAAGTATAATAGGAAATTCCAAGAGATTGTAGATCAATATCATTGATTTTTTATTCAATCAAGGTAATGCTTGTACAGAATTGTAGACTAAAGATGATCATGTACCAAATAAGACTATTATGTCTAAGTATAAGAAGCTTATTTAAAGTGCCCACTATTTTCCTAGAAAAACCTAGCCATCAAAAAACACTTACAACCAACTCCTAATGACTACCCACAAGCTGACAAAAAATAATACATAGTTGGAAACATACTAACAAAACATATCAAGTTAATTATTACAAACTACATCACCCACCCCCACAAAGAAAAAGTAGAATTCCTAGTTGAGAAGACAAAACAAAGAAAAATCACATAATATCAAGATAATTTTCATTGTTTTGATGTCTTGACATGTTTTGATGTCTTCACTCTCAACAATGATTCTAACTTATGCTTCAGCTCCAACTTCTACTTTGAACTTATGGATTTTTGGAGTTGGTTGCTTCTTGCAATCTTCTAGTCTTTTTGTTCCCCCAATCAAAGGGATTGCTTGAATTCACAATCTACCCCCTAACTACACTCTTTATTTTCTTCCACTTTTGTTCAAGGTTAAGAGAATTAATTTTGTCAATATTCAATGTACTTGTCAATAACTATTGATCGACATTGATTCTTTATGAATCGACTCAACTTCCTTATAAGCAGACACCAAATGCTTACTACCAAATAATAACACTATCCATGGCTATGCAAACAAAATATAGCATATCATACCAAGAGATTGTAGACCAATATCATTGATTGCTCCATTCATTCAAGGTAGTGTGTGTACAAAATTGTAGACTAGGGAAATTGTGTACCAAATAAAATTGTCTTCCCTAACTCTGAGGAGCCTATTTCAAGTACTTGATTGTTGCCAAGAAAAACACAAATTTCAACAACCACTTACAAACAACTCCTAATGATTACTCATAAGACAATAAGTAAATCATACATAGTTAGGAAAAACATACTAACAAAACATAACAAGTCAATTAATATGAATTGCAATCTTGCTCAATGGGAAAAATGACCCATCTCCATGGCTGAACCAAAGATGGAAATCATAAAATTAAATTAAATTATCAATTATTTGGATAATCCTTTTGGTGCCTTGCTCACTTTGGTTGAACAATGGCATTGGATATTGTAAAATTTTGAAAATAATCTAATAATCTAGAACAAGCTCAATCTTCCCCTTGTTGGAAGGTTACTATTGTTGATTAAGTTTTGGAAAAAAATATATGTTCTCCTCTTGTTTTCTCTCTTCCAAAGAAGCATATAAAGTACTTGAGAATAATCTTAGTCATTAGATAAGGAAGCTAAGGAGGAAGAAAAGGGCTCTCACTTGTTTCATAAGACGTGTTCTTTTCCAAGAGATCAAGGAGAAATTGCATGAGAAATAGCCCTTGAAAGAAATTGGATTGTAAGATCAATGGAAACTACAAATCTCCTTGGCAAGGCCTTATATGTCACAAAATCATCAATTGATGCCATCTTCAAAACATTAGGGGGGTCTTGCTACAGTTTGAAATATGGCAGCATTTGTGATTGTCTACTCAACCCCACTTGAGAGAATAAGGGCTGCCAAGTATATTCTCTTGGATTTTGTCATGCCCTCGAAATTACAAAGACATGTCTATCTAGAAGGTTTGTCTCTTTTAAAAGAGTTGCGTCTCTTCACAAAGGAAAGGTCCGGATATAAAAAGATAAAAGGAATCATGGAAGGATAGGGAATGAAATAAATAAGAAAGTGTAATATCGTTTGAGTGCAACAACAAAAATAATTATGAAATTAAGGGAATATTTTTTGAGTATGAGGAGAGATATAATAGGCAGATTTAAGAGAAAAAATATGCAAATCTAAAAGAAGTATATGCAGCAGGGGAAATGGAATGAAGTTATGACATATACTAGCAGATGTGGATCATTATATGAAAGCATTCAAAAATAAGAACAACAATAAGAATTGGTTTGCATTAAAGCCACATACATTATTGGATAAACATATAAGTGTATAAACATAAGATAAATTGGATAATGAATAATATGTAAGTAGCAAAAAGTATATACACACAAATACTAATGTAAGAAAGAATCATTATGTAAATATATATATATATATATATATATATATACATACATGTATACATATATACATATATATATATATATATATGTATATTATAGATATATATAAATGTATATGTATATGTATATACATATATATAATTATTCTCTCCTTATATCCATTAGCATTTATATATATATATATATGGGTAAGCGCACAAAGATGGTTCCCAAAAAGGGGGCTTAAGTGGCCACTTTTTTTCTGAAATCAGGAAATATTGACCTTGGATGTGAAATTGAGGATAGTTACACTCAAAATTTTGAGATGGAACAAAAACAAGGATCAAAGCGCTCAAAGTCTACTTTCTAAACTACTAATTTATTTTGAAAATGATTTAGATTAAGGAGTTGAAACGAGGGACATACATAAATTGTTGTTGTTTTTGTCAGAAAAACATAACTTAGCAACTCTTGTACGACCCTAACATGATGAACTTTTTTTTAGTGTTTTTTAAAATCACTACGGTCAAAAGTTAGCTAACAGTATGTAGTTGATGCACGATTTTTCTAATAATTTTTTAATGAATATTTGATTTTTTACTAATTTTCGAAGTGGACACTTCTTGAAAAACATAATTTTGGTCGTGCTACCCCTACAAATTTTGGAAACTAATTGATTTTTTTTAATTTTTTTTTTTAATTTGTAGAATGTAGTATACTTTCTAAAAATATAATTTATTTGAAATTTCGATGAATGGTTAATTTATAATGAAAAATCACCAAACACTATTTTTTTCCAAAAAAGAGACACAAACAAAAAAAATTATGGATGAAAGGCTTAACATTGTTAGAAAGAGAAAAAAATTACATCATTGGATAGCTAAGAGAGAACCTAACATTACCCAGGTGTTCGATTTGTTCAACATTGAACCACGTGCAATCCTGATGGTGAGCATGAACCCGATTATGTGAAATATTGTAGAATTTACAAAAAACATGTCTCTGGTCATTGGGAATGCCCTCCAAGCCTTTGGGTTGGTATTCCAAGGAAAATACCAATCCCGAGGCTTGGGGATTCCCAAAGCAAGACATAACGTAAGTGTGTTATAACATGCTCACGTTATATATCAGTTTTGGCATGGATTTTTTGTTTTGCAAATGAATTGACAAAATGCGAGCACGTTATAACGCGCTCGCATTTTGGTCTACATTGAATTTTTTTCCTTTCTTTTTCTTGTCTCTTTCTTCTTGTTATCTTTCAAGGAAACTATATAAATGAAATAAATATTTAAGTATAAGTTGACATTTACATATGGACGTTTACTTTCTTGTACTTTAAGTTATATTTCATGTATATAGTCTTAGGATGTTTGAGAGTGGTTTCAGATCTCTAGGAGTTATAATGCAAATTCTAGTTTTTGGAAGATCTCACAAATTTTAGACTTAGTCAAATTTCAGTAATGAGAAAGTTTTATTATTTCTCTCTATCTCACTCATTTTTACCCCTTACACTCTAGACCTCTCTCTCACTATCTCCATCCCTTTATCTGACTCTCTCCCTTGATCTCAAGAACTCTCTCTCTCTTTGTCTCTCTGTCTCTGTCTCTCTCTATCTCTATGTCTCTATCTCTGTCTCTGTCTCTCCTTTTCCCTCTAATTCTCTCTACCTCACTTCTCTCTCCCTGCCTCCCTCCTTCCCTCTCTACTTATCTCTCTCTCTCTACATGCCTCTCCCTCCATCACCTACCCTCTCTCCTATTTCTCCCTACTCACCTCTCTCTCACCTCCCTCTCTCCTCCCTCCCTCATTCCCTCCTCTACTTCTCTCTATCTCTCCTCTCTACCTCCTCTTTCCCTCTCTACTTATCTTTATCTCCTCTCTCCCTCTCTCTACCTACCTCTCCTTCCACCACTCTCTCTTTCTCTCTCCCTCACTACATCTCCCTCCCTCTCTCCCTCCCTCTCTACTTATCTATATCTCTCCTCTCCCTCTCTACCTAGCTCTCCATCCATCACAACCTACCACTTTCTCTCTATTACTCTCTATCTCACCTCCCACTCTCTCCATCCATACCTCTCCCTTTCCTTCCCTATTTACTCTATATCTCCCTAATCCCTCTCTACCTACCTCTCCCTGCATCACTCCCTAACACTCTCTCTACACCTATCTATCTCGCTTCTCTACCTTTCTTTTTCAATAACATATAGTGAAATTAGACATGCTAAAAAACAACCCGCATATGGATGTTTTTCCTTTTTACTATAATTTTTGGAGTTTCTTGAAATTTTATAGATAAAGAAACTTCTCACATTTTCTATAATATTTGGATCTTCTTATAGCAATTTTACAGATAGAGAATTTTATGTCTATTGTACAATTTTATAGACAACTAGCTAACAAACAAGCACTAACACTACTTAAATTGGGAAATAAGTTCATACAAACAACAAGAAGGCCTAATAAACAAGACATTCCCAATGTCATATTAGACATCCAACACAAGTAAAAAAAAAAAAGGGACACCAAGCACAACCAAAAAACAAACACACAAATAAAAAGGTCAAGAAAGATGTGTGAGACTCACCATTCAATGCAGAGGCACAATGAATATGTAAGATTCTTGATTGTTGTGACCTTCGTATACCCTGTTTCAAAGTTACACAATCCTCTCACTTCATAATTGAAATCCCAAATCTTAGCATATTAGCTTGTAAATTCTTTGTCAGCTATGTTGTGAGATTATCAAGGAGAAAAAAAATTACAAGTTTTGAGAAGGCATCCAGAGAATACTGTAGTTGTGGAAATCCTGAGTTGGGTCAAACCAAAGGTGAAATTGTTGCTCTCTACCAATGAGATTTTCATCTCCCGTACCATTTCCATAAACATTGGTCTAAAATTTATATGGCTCTCCAGGTATTGTTCCCAAGAATTCTATGTTTATTTCATCGTGCCATCCTTCAGAAACTTGGTCGTTCGAAAGCTGATCATTACAAATCACCCATTAAAAACTTGCATCACATTTAAACTGATGAAAAACAAGAATTGCAATATAACCCCTTAAATAGTCCAAATTAACCCTTTTGCATGTATAGGTTTAACAATACATATGTAGAATGAAGTGATGATCCCTGTAGTATATCCCACCTAGAGTTTAACAACAACGTTGAAGAAGCCATACATGTAAGCCTCTTTTGAATTGAACCTGCTACCTGCAATCGACCATCATCCCATTCAATTCAATTCAATTCATATAAAAGTTGCTTAAACAATACAAAACAAAAAAGAATCCCATTGCTAATGATGTCTTACTGGATGATCTATCTATTATGATTGTAACAGAGTAATCATCCTGTAAAACATTTTGGTGTTGTCTACCCCACAGATTGGCATACCCTTTAGAAAACTTGGAAATTTGATGCAATAGGGGGAGGCCTGCCACACACTCAAACATAAAATCAACCAACAAAACCACTATCAGATCACCAAATCTTCAAACTCACTTTATCTCAACCAAGACATTGTTTCCTTATAGCATAACTGTTGTCAAATAAAGTATCACCCTTGCTAAGCTATCAACTATAGCAACCTATTGACACATGGGAACACTTTGAGGTTGTGGGTGACCTGGGAATGAAGTGGACCTCCAGATTATGGGCTGGTTCCCCTTAAGATATCTTGAGAAAACTAAAGAATGATGAGGTAAAGAGTAAGAAGGATATACTTGAAATTTAAAACCTATCACTAACAGGTGATACACCAAAGATAAAAATAGGACAATACTGTAGAAGCTCACAGAAAATCTCAATAAAGCTGAACAATCTCACAACACAGAGATTTATGTTTATAAAAGCGAGTCTATGTAAGGTTCTGACTATTCTAACACTTAACATAAGGAAAACAAAGATGTTTTCGCAGATATAAACGCAATAGAAAGATATCACTAACATAAACCTGCACTATGACATAATATTCTTTGCATCTAGTTTTGAAGGAATCTGATAAAATAAAGGATTACATAGAATTTTATCATGCAACTCACAACTAATACTAAAACAACAAAGAAAATTGGTGAAGGAAACTACTTTTTTATTGAGAAAATAAGGAGTCTTTGTGTTACAGATCTGTAGTATTCATGAAAATGAGTTACAAGTCTGAATAATGCTCTTTTTTGCAATCTCCTAACTAAGAACTCCCTTACAAAGAGGAAAAAATGCCATTTATACAACTAAAACCAAAAGGTGTCAACCCTCGCCCTAGGGTTTACAAAATGAGTCGATGCCTGGACACGTCGGCCCTAGAAGCATTTTGGAATGAAGTTAATGAGGCATTAAATGTGCATACCCTGCTCATGTTGGTGAAAGCTCGCTCCCAGGCATGGCCTTCAGATTTTTTACAACGACTGCACTAACTCGCAGCCCTCGTGTCCACCCTCGGGACTTCGTCAAAGTCGCTTTGAATGCTCTGCAGCATGGTCATTAATGTCGACCCACCTTTGCCAGCCGACCTCCCAGCTGTTATTGTGACTCACGGCCTCTTCCCTTTCGGCCTTCCTCTTGCTCTAGATCTTTTCTGCAAGTTGACCCCCTTCGAGAAGCAGCATTAGATTTACCCAGTTAGATTCGAATGCCATTGCTTCACCGAGCCAATCCATGCCATGCACATTCTGTCGATCCTTCTTTACAGGGGGAGTCAATCAATCAAACTACCCATGACTTTCCCTAGCACCTTCTAATTGGTTGAATTTGTGCCACATAGATTCCCAGACTGTCCAAAGATCACTTCATCAAAATCGCATGTCGGTGAGACACTAGTTGTGTCTCCCCGATGCGATTATGTTCTTCAACAGTTATCGGCATAGCAATTTTTATTGACCAGAGGTCATGACGAGCTTCTATTGGTCATATTAATATTCCCTTCTATTGACAAATCCATTGCTATCGGCAAGACTTCTCCCATTCGACTAGACTTTATGCCAAAGGAAAACTCCCTCGGCGAGACCACCTTCATTATTTTCCAAGCTCGAACCCTTCAGTGGAGTTGGAGTCGGGATGAGAACCAAACAGGGACCGGAGTTGGAATGGGGGAAAAACCAAAGAGTCGGCGGAACCGGAACAGGAACGGAATCCGGACTTGAAACTTTTCCCAAAGTTTCCAAGTTTGGATTCTATTTCAATCCCGCCCCTAGAAAAATACAAGGCATGAAGGAAGAAAGAAAAAGAAAAGGAAGATCTAAGAGGAGGAGACATCCCTCGATCACCGGCCATGAAAAAGCAAAGAAAAGAAGAACGAGCGGAATCGGGGCCAGGACTGGAACAGAAACAGGAACTGGAACTTCAGAAAAGTTCCATTGCTTAGTTTCGGTCTATGTCTCGGGTCCACCGAAACAAAGGAAACACCCAAACAAAAAAGGAAAGCAAGGCGGGATCAGAATCAAAATCGATCCCGGGAAAAACATAGTGAGGGCGGGGGCAGAAACAAATCCGACACTGAAACTTTCATCAAGTTTCAAGTTCAGATTCCGTCCCAACCCTGCCTCCGACACTGAACAAAGATGACGAAAAAGGAATGAAAAAGGAAGAAAAAGAAGGGGAGAAAACACCCCACGACCAAAGAACAAAGAACAAAGGCAAGAGAAACAAAGAAGCCCGGTAGAACCGGAACCAGGACGGTATCGGAACCTGGAACTTTAGAGAAGTTCCAGAGTTCAGGTTTGGTTCCGATTCCGCCCCTAATAGAAATCAAAGAAAAAGGGGTACAAAGAAAAAAAAATAGAAAAGGGGGAAAATAAGGCAAGGACATAAGATGAAGACCCTCAACAAAACCGAACACCTGCACGCTGGGCTCAACCCTTATGGGAACCTCATTAAATCCACGTGCCGAATTAAAAAACATAATTTTCCCCCGCAGCTGCAAGAAGCAAACAAGTTTGAAAAAATGTAACCTTGATGCAAATGTCCCTCCATTTGGTCTTCGAGAACACTTGAAAGCATGGATTGCTTTGCCTGATTGAGCCCGTAGGTGAAAATCGGGTAATAATAACAATTTCACTAAATCGGGTATAACTACATAAACACAACCTTTCAATTCACAACTTAACTCACATCAGGGACCCATTACGAAGCATAACAACATATCAAACAATCACCAAGGGTTATTTTGTAAAAAAATGCTCCAATCAAACTTTTTACGCTTTATGCGGCTTAAATTAGCCCTCTTTTCTAAAGGGACCACCTTCAAAACTTGTCCAAAATTTTTGAAACCATGTGGAAGCACTTAAAACCTGTCAAAACCTAAGATTCCACCATTAGATCTTAGAGATTCAATCATTTACTAACTAAACCATAAAACTCTCTCTTTAAGCCTAGAAACCCTAGGCCTTATTGAAAATGGCACTTCCCAATCTTTCCAGAACTTAACAATAGCTCAAAAAAGTCTAAAATACCCTACTCATGCTTAATCCAACATAAAATTATACTGTCCAATTCAAAAACTCAATTTGACACACTAAAACCTCTCTTTTCATGAGGAAAAACTCAAATTCCACTCTTAGGGCTTCACACCCAATTTATTTCCAGACCTCCCCAACACAGATTAGCCATTCTCACACCAAAACCTACTATCTCATATCCATCCCATTGAGTTACAAGATTCACAGTACGTGGGATGGAGTTAATACATGTTGAATCTTACAAAACTTTCAAAAAACTATGTTTATGGCCGATTAGAGAAAACTAGTGTTTAAATGCACAAAATTTAACGTGGAGCCTTCAAGCTAGATTAAAATGAAGGAAGGGACAATATACTACACAAACCACCACAAATTTGAATAAAAAATATGTTGTACAGACTATACAATCTGCTGCTACAACTGGAAATACATAAAATTGGAGCAAAACTGAATTTTATTCAACTTTCAATCTTTCAAATGGCTTCAACTACCTCTCATTGGAGTTCAAAAAAGTATTTAAACTATTTATTTCCAAATACAAACCGATTCAACTTCCCAAGCTAACATTTGAATGAGGTGACCATTGGTCTTCCTCTAAATGCACTTTTACAACCTCACATCATTTCAATTTGACAACTTTGCATTTCTTGCACACTTTGCAAACTCGACCACCTAGACATCTAAACATTAGCACAAATGACTTATAACAACCTCAAATGGTCTTAGTGACCTTATTTTCAATAGAATTCATCAAAAATCTATAACCTAGACCTCAACAATTTAAATTGACAATTTTGTACCAATGGTGCTCCTGCACCAAAATTCTTAAATACTTGAGCAGGGGCACTATTGGCTCTTGAAGAATAATATCCTTGTCACCACCACTAGTTAAAACTGGCGTATAATGATCTGCCATTTTTAGCATTAAAAGTAGCATACAAATTGTACTTGAATGGCATGACCCAAGTTTTTTTCGTGAAAAAGCAAGAAATGATCACTCTTCAAAAAGACAATGTAGAATCTCGACAAATGAAAAACTAAAAGCAAGATATATGCGCTCAAAATAACCGATAGGTTGGATTTGTATGATTTTTTTAAAAAATTAGTTACAATTTTGTCCCTTTATGGTTTTCAAGGAAGCATCGTATTACCTAGCTTGTGTTTGATTCTTGCCTTAATTCGCTTGGTATGCTTTTATAGTGTTAAATAATATAATTTTTTTTTTTTAACAATATTTGTAAGATGTTTGTGAGTGAGTTTTTTTTGCTTTTTAATATTTTATAAATATAAATTTAATATGGGTTTAGATTTATAATTATTGATTTATTTGAATGTGTTTATGGATTAAATAAGTGCATCAATGTTTATGTCATTCAATCTTTATATTAAAAAATGACAATCTTTTTACATGATTTTGATTTGGAAGCATTTTTAGAAAGGGTCAACTTAAGTCAATTCAATATTATATCTTGACTCTTTTTTATAGTTTTAAGTGCATATGTGAAAATTGTAGAGTTCAAATTGTTAGCACAAAATGCCTTCAAAAATGGATCTTCAAGCAAAGATACTTCTCACCCTTCTAAATATCAATAGTTATTTTCTAAGCATAACAATGTGACAAAGAAGTGTTCATCAAGTTGCTAACACTTCATATTCCTTCATTTAAGCTAGTTTTCCTTTTATAAAGTTTATAAATTTCAAGAATCTATTGACAATCTGCTTTAAACTTTGAGTGTTAATTTACTTACACTCCCTTAAGTTTATTCACTTAGTTCAAATGAATCACTTCTTAAAGCATATAATGATCAAATATTTTGCAACTATCATCACATTAAAGATGATTATATTCAATTTTTTTATAGGTCTTAAACATAAGGTACAAGACCTCATTGACAAAAATGTAATCAAAGCTGGAGGGGTTAATGATAATGAAAATCTATCAATCAAACCCTTAAATAGTCATTTAAAAATTGACACAATTCCATTTCCATATTACCTAAACAATGTAGAGCCACATGACAATAACAATGAACTTGATGATGCACAACATGGTCATACTTATGTGGGAAACATTGAATCTAATGATACATCTTCTTCCTTTCTCCCCCTAACCAACCAATTGCATTTTACAATGAGGAAGCCCTTCAATAAAATATTATGGACCATTGTACATTTCAACATCCATGATCCATACTTTAAAAAAGATTATAGGAGTAAAAAAAGTATTTTAATTTTAATTAGTGGTAATAAATCCTACTATTTGTAGGCATGTACATTATTGATTGTTAGGCAATAAGTAATTGAAATGTAACATGGAAAGTAACCCAGTAGAACTAATTGGATAGGGGAAGTATACAAATGAAATCACAATATTTTATTTTTAAAATAATAGTTGCAAGTTCAATTATTGATAGACAATAGAGAGTAGAATAGAGCTGTACTATTACATATTGCTTAAATAGTTTAAAAAATGTGTTGTTGATTGTTGGACCACAACTAATAGGAATGTAAAATGGTAATATTCTATTATGTAAATACAAAAATATAAATTTTTGTAATGGTAATAACTCTAACTATTTGTAGATACCTATGCCTCTAATTATTGAAGAATAAATCACATAAATGTAACATGGGAAGCAACTCAAGAGAGCTAAGGACAAATTGAAAGTGTAAAAATAAAGTTACAATATTTTATTTATGTAAACCAACAATTACAATTACAACTATTCGTTGTTAATAGAGGTTATAATACTACTATAATATTATATACTATTTACATAATCTTGAAATGAAAAGTTTTATTACACATTATTTCAAAAGTTCTGAAATGTAATTTTAATGTAAGGAGAATTGTCTCCTTTATAGCACCTAACACTATGAATTTCTCACAAAAAAAAGTTTCATTTCAATTATAAATACATTTTTTGCATTGTTTCATGCTTATCAATAATTGCAAAAAAATTATATTGTTTAATATTTTGTTGAATGTATTCCATTAAGGTATGAAAAATTCTCATCAAACTACAAATAAATTATTGAAATATCAAATAGCGATAGTACTCCCATTGTACTAACTAAGCCATCTCCATTGATCAATTTAAATGCATTTCCTAGAAGTAACATTCAAAATTTCGCAAGTAATATTTCATTAAATTTTCTTAAACTACTACAACAAGAAAAAAACAACTTGCTCAAATGCACATAATACTTGGAAAGCTTTTGGTTTTTCCTGGTATTCATCAAATATAATTTTTTTGCAATTATTTATAATTGAATCTAATGATACATCTTCTTCCTTTCTCCACCTAACCCACCAATTGCATTTAACAATGAGGAAGTCCTTCAAGAAAATATTATGGACCATTGTACATTTCAACATCCATGATCCATACTTTAAAAACATCCATGATCCATACTTTATGAACCACACAAATTATGAAAATCACAAAATAAGTATTATACATATTGTATTAGTTAGTCATAAGTTAACTAGAAGTTAATAATAGAGGAAGAGGAGAATTGAACACCATATTTATCGTGCAAATCTTCTAAAGTGAATAAAACCAAACTAATCAATAGTGGAAAATACCTAATATCATCATTATGTAATAAATGACATTGAAAATGAGTATAAATTGAAATGATTACTATCTACCCCTTGTTACATTCATACAAGACCTCAGTTATAGATGCAATCTATAACTCTTGCATACTTTCCTCATTTTATTTATGCTTCTACACTTCTTTCCTTTTACATCTCATGTCAAAAATAAACACATAATTGTTCCTACATTATGAAATAAGAATATGTAATACATGATTTGGATCTGTTCATTTACTTTATATGCATGAACTGCATGATAATAAGACATCCAATGCCTTCCAATTTTGAGTAACCAATGTAATAATTATTGCACTAGCTGAGTGAAGACCATTAAGTGGAGAAAAACCATGTGCCTTTCTTGTATAATTTCAATTCTCAGCCACTTCCTTTAGCCAATTCAATCGTTGCTTCTCTGGAATAATCTTTGAGTCACCCTTCACAATATTGTCTATCAAGCGACATATAACTGAAAGATTCGATAGAAAACCACTTTCAATTACTCTTTGATGAAGTTCCATACTCTTTTCCAAAACTCCCTTTTGGCAAAGGTTGTGATAAGGCAAGTCCGATGATAAAATGTTTTGCAAGTTGCAGATTATTGATACTTAATGACCAGGAAATTTTCAACAACATATGTATTTTTTTTATATCATCTCCATGAATCAATGTTTTAAAAATATAAATTATGTTAAGTAATGTGTCATGGAAGAGGCACATCTCTCCAAGAAAGATGCATATTTAAAGATCTTTGGATCTATCATATTTGAAATAGAAAATACACTAGCAATCACACCTTAGTGTGCAATAGGTATACCGAAGAGGTATAAAAGATCAGTTTGGAAAAATAAATGTCTATTTTTGAGTATATTAACTAGAAATTTCCCTATAATATTTAATGGACAAGCTGATAGGTGTATTAAGAATGACCCATATTAGAGGACAAAACCTTATGGTGAGACCCATTTCAGATAAGAAATATTAACAAGCAACACCTATGAAAGTTGCCAAAAAAATTACCTTCATGAAAAAATTGTGTCAAATGCAAGCAGTCTAGTAATAGTAGGTGGTAAGAAGCACAAACAAGTATAGTTGGTCACTGGGCAAGCCAATATGAATTTTCAGATGGCCATACTTAATTAAGAAGAAAAACTGAGCCTGCATATATATTATATATCCATACATTTTTTTATAATCTAATTTATTAATATTGCATGTATACATTTCAATGAATGTATATTTTATCTTATTGGAGGTCAATATCATAGTTTAATATATAATATTGATATATATTTTTTCTCTATATTGAAATGTCATTATATATTTATTATCTAATTGCATTTTTTATTGCTTATTGTTTGGTTTTTAACACAAATTAATAGATTATGTTTATGCATTTCCTATTTGTCATCTTATTTATTTTTATTTCTTCAATTTTGATGTTTAATCTCCTTTTTCATGTTTTGTTGCCCTTTATTTTTTTGTCCCTATGAAAATTATAGCAAGGGTTTCATCTTCTTGAAGCTTGCTCAATTATTCAATAGAGAAAAAACATCTCTCTTCTTTGTTCAGTGTCTATTTTGTGGAAACTGTGCTTGCAAAATATTTATAACTCATTTCCTTTTAAAGAGAAATAAATTTTTTGAGTACAATATGCTTTTCTAGTGGGTGTTGTTCATTTAAACTAAACAAAAACTTGGGCATCTTATGGATAACGACACTATCCCACATATCATGGTTCATCTATGAAATCAAGTTGTTTTGTCTACAATTCAATTATTTTTATACATAGCTCAGCCATGGCTCAAGCCAACAGTAATCCAGAAGAAATAGATCATCAATAATGAGTAATTGAGATGATAGCTTGCACTTCTAGAATTTAATGTACTTTTCAGCTTCCTATTTTTGGTAGCATGAGTAGTAGAAATTACGTCAAAATTTAAGCCCTCATGAATCTATTCAACTGTTCTTTTTGAATTGGATGGTGTCTCTAATTGGAACATAAATTTTAAAACAAGCAACAAAAATATACTTCATCTATAGTCGTGAGATTGGACAAGGCTATTGTGGTAACCGTAACAGTTGATATTTGTTGCTAGGATACGCTTGAAGCATCAAGAGCCTTCCCAAAAATTTAAGATACTATGGTTTCTTGTCACAAATTTCTTTCCTATGTAACTCAACCTTTCAAGAAGGTAATCTTTCTTTTCTCTTTTTTGGGACCCAAGTAAGGTTGCTCCACTTTGGTGGATTTCTAGTCATTCTACTATTTCCATGGTTGCCTCTACTTTGGAAATAGGTGAGACCATTTTGGTTACTAATGTTTATGCCCTGACTGATATTCATGGAAAAATTCGGCTTTAGGCTCATATAAGGTATGTTAGATCTTGTACTCCATATCTTCCTTGGGTCTAAGCTGGTGATTTTAATTTTGTGTTGAGCTTGGAGGAGAAAAGAGGAGGGTTGCCTCGGCTTGGGCCTGCTTTTGATCTTTTTCAAGATTTGGATTTGCTAGCTTTAATTGATGTTAAGCCTTCCAATAGCGTTTTCACTTGGAATAATAGATGGAGTGGAGAGGAAGCGATCTCTGAAATGTTGGATAGATTTCTTGTATCATGTTATTAGGTGGGAGGTAGATTGGTTACTAGTTATGAAATTCTTGATTGGAGGGGTTCTGATCAAACTTTCAGTAACCTCTTTTACAGTTCCCAAGAATCCTCCTTTTAAGTTTTAGCTTATGTGGCTTCGAGAGTCCTCTTTGCACGATCTTATGGCCCAGTGGTGGTGCGAGGGAAGCCCTACTTCTGGTACAACTATGTACACCTTTGTTAAGAAACTTTAGTATGTCAAATTTCACCTTAAGAGATGGAATAGGATGAGTTTTGGCAACCTTAAGGTTATGAAGAGGAATGTTCATGCGCGCCTTGATGTGATTACTCACCAAATTTAGGATTTTGGCTTCTCGAATGCTTTAGGTCAAGCGAAATCCCAGGCTATAAGAGTAGTGGAGGAGTGGGAGATCTAGGAGGAGATTTTCTAGAAGCAAAAGGCTCAAATTGATTGGCTTCATGAGGGGAAAGAAATATTGCTTTCTTCCATCATTCTGTGCAGGCTCATTATAATATAAGTTCTATCTCTTCTTTGGTCAATGCAGATGGGATCCACATATCTTCTCTACAGGCTTTGTCTCATGAGGCTAGACAGTTTTATTTGGCTCTTTTCTTTTCTGAGGTTTCACTCCCTATAGAAGATGAGGAGAATTTGATCCTTTCTTGAATTCCCTCCCTGATCTCTAAGGAGATGAATGATTTCCTCATCCACTTGATTTCTCTGCCTAAATTGGAAGAGGTTGTTATTGGAATGAATAAAGGTAAAGCTCCAGGTCTAGATTGTTTTCCTGTTGAATTTTTTTAGGAATTTTGGGACATTATAAGTTCAGATTTGTTGGAGGTTTCTTACGAATATCTTCACAATAAGCAGATGCTTCGAGCCTTGAACTCTACTTTTTTGGTTCTCATTCCTAAAAAGGAAGGTACAGATCAACTAGAATTCTTTAAACCTATTGCTCTTTGTAATGTGATGTATAAAATTATTACTAAATTGATTGCAGAGAGGCTCAGAGTTTGTCTTCCTTTGATGATCTCTAAGGAGCAAGGAGTTTTGTGGCTAGTAGACAGATCCTAGATGGGATGGTGGTTGCCTCTGAAGTCATTCACTCTATGGAAACTTCTAAGGATAAGTCTATGTTCATCAAGTTGGACATGGCCAAAGCTTATGATAGAGTTCAGTAGCATTTTTTGTAGAGAATTGTCTTAGGCTTTGGTTTTAGTCTAGATTGGGTCAGTTGGAATATGATTTGTGTTACCTCTTCCTCTTTTTCTATTATTATGTATGGAGAACCTTCTGAGCTTTTTGGGGCTTCCAGGGGCCTTCATCAAGGATATTCTCTCTCCCTTTATTTGTTTATTATTATGGTTGAGGGTTTGGGCAGATTTCTTAACTTGTGGGTTTCCCAAGGTAGGATCCTTAAGGTTGGTGTTGGGGTAATGAGCTGCCACAACTCTCTCATCTTTAGTTTGTGGATGAAACTTATTTTATGGGGAGGGCTTGCCTTCAGGAGGCTAATTCTTTTAGGTAGGCTTTGGATATTTACCTTGTTGCTTCAGGTTAGAAAGTCAACGAGTACAAGTTGTCTATCTTATTTTTTAATACTCGTTAGGCTATTCAACGGTGGATTGCAAATATTTTGAGGTTTCAGATTAGGTCTCTTCCCTTTGTCTATCTGGGAATACATCTTGTTGTTGGTAGGCAACCTAGGTCTTCTTGGAAAAATTTGCTTGATAAGTTGCATAGTAAGGTCAATCATTGGACCCATCGTTGGATTTCTATTGTTGCAAGGGCGACTCTACTGAAGTATGTTATCTAGACTCTCCCTATTTACATGTGTTTTGTTTAGGCGAATCCTTTGTATTTCCTAAGGGAATTTGATGCTCTCTCACAATAATTTCTTTGGAATGGTAACTTGCAGTCAGCTAAGTGGAGTCTTGTTAAGTGGGAAACTGTGTGCATGCCACAGAAAGAGCGGGGCCTCGGCTTACATTCTGTTATTTTGAATGGGAAATCTCTTGCAAATAAGTTATATTGGTGTTGGTGTACTAGTCAGCATCAACTTTGCACAAGTATCTTAAGGATGTTAGCACTTTTGATGTTCCTTGTTTCCCTTTAGAAGGAAGGGGATCTATGATTTGACATACTCTAAAATTGGGGGCTCAGTTTGTTAAAAAGGGGATTTTTTGGATCTATCATACGGGTTCTCAAGCTCTTTTTTGGTGGGATTCCTAGGATGGTCATCCTTCTATTCTTTCTACTTACCCTCATCTCTAGCCTCTTTGTGACATTTTACTACGACAGGTTGGAATACGATTGAGCATTATAAGACTATTCAGAATATCAGGCTGGCTGCTAGTCTTCGATGAAAGCACTCCTTGGATTGGCCACCAGGAGCTTCAGAGGAGGATAGGCAAGAGTTGGCTTAGATTCTTGCATCACATGAATGCAATTCCATGGTGAAGTAGGATGTCTTGGCTTGGAGTAATAGTGATTTATTTGGTAAGTACTTTGTTTTAGCGGGTTATGGAGAGTTGGTTAGACAGATGTTTGGGGAAACTGAGGGTCCTTGGTGGAAGCACGTGTGGAACAAATTTTCTTGGCCCAAGTGCAATTTTTTTATGTGGCTAGTGGTCTAGAACTGGTGTCTTACTTGGGATAGCAAGTATGCAAGCGAGGGTTCCAAGGTCCCTCGATGTGTGTTTTGTGCTATAATAGTGAGTGTGTCTATTATCTCTTCTTCCAATGTTCCTTCTCTAGGGAGATTTGGCACCTTTGGTGGGGTGTGTGGAACCAAGATTGTTAGCATGTCTCTTCTTTGGCTAAGTTCTTTTCCTAGTGGGGGAAGGCACCTATTAAGACTTCTTTTCTTCATGTAGCTTGGGATCTTGGACTAAACTTTATTATTTGGCATATCTGTCTACAGAGGAATCACATGATTTTTCAAGATATGAAGTTGGTTGTCCAACATTTGTGTGGAAATTTCTTCATTCTTTGGGAGAAACTATTTCGGCTAAGTGTGATTTGGCTGAGGGTGTGGATCTAAGAGATGTTGCATGTTTCTCTCGTCTCAACCTTCCTCTTCAGAGGGTTTCTACTCAGGGTACTAACTAGATCATGAGAAATAGATGTCAACATCCTCTTTGGAAGATAAATAGGGAGAGGCGTTGGTCTCCTCCTCCTTAGGGTGTGTTGAAAATCAACACAGATGGTTCTTCTCAGGGAAATCCTAGTAATGCTGGTATTGGGGGTGTTGGGCAGAATAATTTTGGGATTATTGAGTTCATCTTTTCTGTTTATAAGGGTTGGTATACTAACAATGTGATGGAGGCTCTAGCCATTTTATATGCTTTGGAGTGTGGTTGCGCTCTTGGGTGGAGATGACTCATTTGTGAATCTGATTCTCAGGTGTTGGTGACTTTGCTAAAGAGGCAACAATTAGAGGATGTTAGTTGGAACTTGGCTGTAATTATAAAATAGATTCTTAATTTGTGTGCTTCCTTAGAATCTACTACTTTCTATCCCATTCCTAGAGAATAGAATGGGGTTGCAGATTGCTTGGAAAAATGGGCTTCTGATCATTTGCAAGATTGGAACATTGTGGAAAGGGGTCAATTACCCTTGATTTTTTCACAAAATTTGGACCACTTAGTGGAGATTGACAGGGGCATGTAATTCCCTTGCTTTGTACTACCTTATTTTTATTTGAATAAATTTTTACCCTTCTTTTAGTTTTAAAGTATAGCAAATTTCACAAAAAAAATTCAATCATGACTAAACATAGAAATGGAGAGTAAAACTATTATTCAAATAATTATGAGAACTAGTTATGTGAGTATATCTTATTCAAATAATTTTGTGATCCATCTAAAGAAGTGCATAAACCTCTGGCATATTCAAATCATTGTTGCAAGATTCATAGTTTACAGGTGTGGTTATAATAATGGCATTTTAAAAATAAAATGTATTTGCACATGCACACATATAAAAGAGAAGATATTGTTCTTTGAAAGAGCTCAATCATTTCTCATTCACCCATTTGGAGTGATATTTGGCATGCATATATCTACAAGTTGTCTCATTTCAGTGAATAATAAATATGTATTGTTTAGCTTTTTGTGAAGAAGAATATAGATCATTTATCTTCTTACAATTTTGTTGCCATATTCAATTGTGCAAGGAAAAACATTGCATAGATAAACCATTTATCTAAAGATCTAAACAAGAATTGATTTTAAACCCAATATTTATTATGTATAACACCAATAGAAACATGTAAGACACAACAATTTTACATCTTATATATTCTCATTTAAAGAAAATAACAACAATCTCACGTCCAACAATTTTATTAATGAATTTTTGTTTGTGATAGACGCATGAAATATGAGTAGTCTTGTTAAAATATGATCCATGCAACTTGAGATTTTATTTGATACATATAATCCTTAAAGATGGTACACATAAGCAGTATTAGTTTCCCAAATCTAGTTTACAAATGTCCTTATATATGCATAGATGGAACAAATTAGGCATGGAAATACCCAACTATTTGTAAAACTTGAAAAATGGCATTTGTCAAACCTATTTTCTATCATATATAGAATACATGTTCCTGTACAAATTGTTACTTGATATATATTGTTACCAAATACAACTCGCAGAATGCCAAAAATAATTTAATACATTATTCCAAAGTGAATACTTGTGAATGTAGTTTCTTATATAAACACAATCCATCAAGAAAGGAATAGAAATAATAGGAAATATTTTGTTTTACCAATCATTATTCAATTACATCCATCAGTAGATTAAGATGAACTTACATAGATGAAATTAATAAGCATTGAGTGCCAATAAAATGGTTGAGTTGCATGAGTGTTTGGTCCTATTTTGTTTTTTCTTTTATGTATTTGCATACCTATAGGAAAATTGTAACTAATCAACTGAGGGAGTTTGTAACTAAGTATGCAATGTGGGGTTTTCAAGTTGGAAGCTAAAAAAATGTAGATGATAAAATAGAAGTAACTAACCTGCAGGTATTTTTGGTATGAGTGTTCGTTTAGGAGTTTGAATTTGATAATGCCAGTAAGTGTGTTGCCTCTTTCTTTCAGCTAGCTACATATGGGATTTGTTGCATATATGCATATCATTCAAATGTGAAAGCCTGTTTGATGTGTAGGCTTGCAAGTTCACACACTCTATAAATAGTTGTGAATGTTAGGCCTTTCTGGTCCACATTGTTGATGTCGATTGTTGCCTTTTTAATTGTTAGGCCTTGTGATTTGTGTATTGTTAAGGTCCATCCCATTTCTAGTGGGATTTGACGACATCGGCCATGACTTAATGGGGTGATAGGGACATTTTTTGGATTATTGTTGTCCCAAGTAGAGCCTATGTAATTGTTGAATTGAACAACAACAAACAATGGAAGTGAAGGCAGATTGTTAACATTCTTGTAGACTATTGCTTTGATTTTCCCAAGTGCACCATTGACAAGGTCTGTTTCCACCCATAAATTTGAACATAACATTACCTTTTTTTGAACACATAATAGAATCTTCGATTGAAGTTGTTCTTCATCTAGATTTGAACTTAGTGGCCCCTAAGTTTCTATGTAGTTGACAGTGCAACGGGTGTTTACAAAGACTAACTTTTGTTGGTTATGTAGTGTGACCATTTCATTTGTTGCAAAGAGATGTATTGAGGATAAGAAACCAGATTGCTTTGTGTAGGTCAATGCAAAGTTGGAGCATGATATTAAAAAACCTCATGCCAATGCATTGAAGCAACTTGGGTCCAATGAAGCTCATTTCATCTATCAGTATGTACTTAATGAATTATATTTTTTCCTGGAAGCTTGTTAGTGTTTGTCCTTGTAGGGAGTCCATATATTTGATAGGTATTCAAAAGGAAGAGTGGATTGTTTATGCTTCTGTGTTAAATGTTGCTACACCTATAGGTGTAAAAATTAGTAATGGTGATTGGCCATTTTGGGCTGAGCTCATGAGTGCAGTTTTGATGGCTTTTATTAGGTGTGATTTACATGTTCCAACAATTCCTTGAATAATTAATTTTAGAGGAGGTTTGCAAGTATCAAAATTTAGGTGTGATAGAACTATATCAAATTCTTTTTGTTGTTGGACATATAGCTCATGTTGGGTAGGGCAAGTGGCAAGATGGCGGACTTGAAATGTTGGACTGTTGGATTTTATGAATGTAGTTTGGTGCAGGTGCACCTAAGCATGTGATGTTCATCAATGGTGGTCAATAGGTCAAGAGTAGGTGTTGAGGTCATTTAGTATTAGAAATAGTATGTTTACATTAAATAAGGTCTAAAAAGACCATTCAATATGTAATAGGGTGTGTTATGAGTCATTTGTATTTAGGAGTCAAAAATTGCAAAAGATGTAAAATGTTGTCATGCAAAAAACAAAGTTGTCAAAATGCAACTTTGAGAGAACATGTAGGGTCTAGGAAGTTCAAATTTTAGATATGAAAATTGGAGTGATTGGAATTCAAATGTAAGGGCTATAGAAAGCCTCAAAAGGTTCGAAGATGGTTGTCATTTGATATATTAAAGAACTTCCAAACAAAATACAACATTTTTTTGCAAAATTTTGTGTTTTTGTACTTTACCACTACTTTACGATCATGTACAGCTAGAAAATGTTTTGAAACTCATGGTATTATATTATGGAATGTTTTAATCTTTCCAATGAATCCATTTTGAGAGTCTAAAACTCAGATTTGTGGGAGATTTTCAATATTTTTTTGTAGCAGCTTGTTATCACAGTGTTAAGGGTTTGATAGTAATTTAAATGATACATACCAGCGATTCCACCTACTGTTCTAACCTGTTTCTCGATGGAATGGAATATCACGTGTTAGAGTAGGTGTTCATATGTTTTAGACAATGAGGGAAGAATTTTTGTGAAAGGGAATGAAGCCCTAGTGTTGGTAACTATATTTTTCCTTGTGAAAATGGTGGTTTTGAGAAGGGATTTGTCTAATTGTTGATGGAAATGATCTTGTAAGGGTTTGAGAAGTCTATAAAAACCTAATAGAGTGTTGGATACATTGTTGAGGTTTGATAAGCCCGGTTGATGGTAGATTCAATAAAACCCTAGGTTTTGCATGTAATTGGAGGGTTTGGTGAAACTATTGTCTAGAGGTCAGGTGTCTGAGGTGTGATTCATAAATTTGTGGTTTTGCCTCACAATTTAACTCTATCAAGTGAGATTTGATGAAAACAAGGAGTTTAAGAAGTGGCTCCTTTGGAAATTAGGGCTAATTGAGTAGCCTTAAGGCAGGGCAACCTATTGGTTTTCAAGTTTGTGTTAAAGAAACCTCTTGGGATTGTTGGTATGTTGTGTTGGATTGTATTGTGAGTCTTTGAAGGTGTTTTTCAAGCCTTTGTATGACCTTCTCCAAAAGATATCTACATTTGTTGATTTTTGAAGGCTAGAAGCCTCTAGTGGTGTATTAAGGGATAGTTGGGTGTTTGTGTGATTAAGGGCAGATTTCCTTGTTTGAATTAGGTTGTTTTATGTCAGATAGCAAGTGTCAACCACCTTGCTTGCATCAAGTGGTATCATAGCACAAAGACAAGATCTCTTGTTGGTGATTTGTTTGATTTTTACATGTTTTGAATAAATTGATTAGAAGGTGAGAAGTCAAGTTTGGTGAAGATGCCTTTGAAGGGTGTTGGTGTTGCTAGAGAGTTGTAGGATCTGAAGGAGAAGCACTCTAAGCTTTTTGAATCACATAATATAGTTTTGGTAAGGCTTGTTTCCTTTGAGACAATGAAGAGGAGAGATGATAATGAAGAAAGTGAAATAGAGGAAGATGATGAAGAATATGAAGATGTTGATGAAGAATTAGACCCTAAAGACCAGAGGATGGTAAAGATGCTCAAAGAAGTGAAAGGTGATTCAATGAAGGTAAAAGTTGATCTTCCTATGTATGGTGGTAATTTAAATTAAGAGGAATTGATTGATTAGATTGCTGTTAGGGATAATTACTTTGAAAGTGAAGACATTTCCAATGAGCAAATGGTGAAGGTGGCAAAAACAAAACTCAAAGGTCATGCTCTTTATGGTGGGACTATGAACAAGAAGAGAGAAGAAAGCAAGGAAAATTAAGGATTACTTCTTGGGACAAGATGGTGCAAAATCTGAAAGGTAAGTTTCTTCCAAAGGATTATGAAGTTCAATTGTATAAGAAGTTGTAGGGTTTGAAACAAAAAGATCTAGAAGTCAATTCATACACTGATGAATTTTACAAATGAAGCATAAGGTCAAGAAGGGATGAAGATGAAGTTGAGAAAGTGGCTAGATATCTAGGTGGTTTGAGATTTAATATACAAGATGAACTTGTTGTTGCTAACCCAAAGTCTATTGAGGAGTGTTTTCAATTAGCAATCAAGGTGGAAGAAAAGCTTAAAAGAAGGCAAGAGAAATTAGTTAGAGGAAGAGGTGCTACTAGTACAAGAGAAAGAGGAACAATCCCTACACCAAAGCAACCATTGGAAGAACAAGAAGGAGCAAATAGAGGTAAGGACTAAGGTGTTTATGCTAGAGGAGGTTTTAGGGGTAGAGGATGGTTTAGTGGTGGCAAAAATTTTAATGATTTTGTAGGGAGATGTTATACTTGTAATGAATATAGTCATCCATCTTGGAAATGTCCTGAGAGGGTTGGTAGTTCATCAAGTGGTGAAAAGAGGATTGATAGGAGGGCACAAATCATTCAAGAAGAGGAATGTGAGAGTAATCATCATTCATGTTTGAGAGCTACTCTTGAAATAGGGGAATTGTTGATGATGAGGAAGACTGTGTTGAATGCAGCAAAGGAGGTAGAACCATTGCAAAGAAAGAGCCTCTTCAAGACTACATGTAAGTGCAAAAATAAGGTATGAAAAATTATTATTCATTCTGCCTCCATAGAGAATATGGTGTCTAGTGAGATGGTGAACAAGTTAAATTTGCAAAGAGTTCCTCATGAATTTCCTTATAAAGTATCATAGTTGAGTGATGGGCGGTCTTTGTTGTTCAATGAAAAAGAAGTTGTTGAATTCTAGATTTGGGGTTATAGAGATAGTGTAGTTTGTGATATTCTTCCTATGGACTGTTCTCACCTACTCCTAGATAGATGTTGGTAGTATGACAGGTGTGCAATATATGATGGTAGAGAGAACACCTATACCATAGTCAAATGTGGGTGTAAGTTTGTTTTAACTCCTTTGGTTGAAGATGTGAAGGGTAAGGAAAAAGTGATTATGTGTGGAAAGAAAGAGTCTACAGAAATTGTGAATGAAGAAAAAATATAAGTGTTGCAAACAGTTTAAGGCATGAGAATACACGGGTAGCAGATAAGAAGATTGAATCAGGTTTGCAAGGTAAGTTGACTGTGAATTTGAATGAGAATGTGTTGGTGGGGACCATTGTGTGTCCTATAGTTGGGAATAAGTTTGAAAAATTAACAAGAACTACATGTACATTGATTAATAAGTCTAACATAATAGTGGATAGTATCATGGAACAAAAAAATGACAAGACAAGAAGTCTCATGACAGAGGTAAAAGGCGCAGAGTGCACAAAGACTTAAGGACAAATATAAGCATGGAGATGAGATAAAGAAGAAGACAGTCCAAGGTAATGTTGATAAGAGTTTATTTGCAGGGATAAGGGTAGAGAAATAATCGAGTTTTGATCAAAGAATAGGAAAAGGGCAGACATTAGGTCTGATGGCAGAGATGAAGACACATTCAAGTGCAAGTAATGTCAAGTGTGTAGAGCAGATTACAAGTTCATTGTGTATGAACCAAAGGAAGGTGTTTGCAGACCTGAAGAGATGGGAAGGACAAAGAGGAGCAGTGTTGAAGCATAGTAAAAACCCCAACTCATGTGACATGAGTTCTTTTTCTGTGGGGGTGAATGGTGGAGGTGCACCTAAGCATGTGATGTTCATCAATGGTGGTCAATAGGTTAAGAGCAGGTGTTGAGGTCATTTAGTGTTAGAAATAGTATGTTTACATTAAATAAGGTCTGAAAATACCATTCAATATGTAATAGGGTGTGTTATGAGTCATTTGTATTTAGGAGTCAAAAATTACAAAAGATGTAAAATGTTGTCATGCAAAAAACAAAGTTGTCAAAATGTAATTTTGAGAGAACATGTAGGGTCTAGGAAGTTCAAAATTTAGTTATGAACATTGGAGTGATTGGAATTCAAATCTAATGGCTATATAAAGCCTCAAAAGGTTTGAAAATGGTTGTCAATTGATATATTGAAGAACTTCCAAACATAATACAACATTTTTTCTACAAATTTTCTGTGTTTTTATACTTTACCACTACTGTACGATCCCGTACAACCAAAAATCATTTTGAAACTCATGGTATTCTATTTTTGAATGTTTTAACTTTCCAATGAATCCATTTTGAGAGTCTAACACCAAGATTTGTGGGAGATTTTCAATATTTTTCTGTAGCAACCTATTATCACAGTGTTAGGGGTTTGATAGTAATTTAAATGATGTACCAACCATTCCACCTACTTTTCTAACCTGTTTCTTAGTGGAATGGCATGTCATGTGTTAGAGTAGGTGTTCATATGTTTTAGACAATGAGGGAAGCAAGTTGTGTGAAAAGGAATGAAGCCCTAGGGCTGGTAACTATATTTTTCCTTGTGAAAATGGTGGTTTTGAGAAGGGATTTGTCTAATTGTTGATGGAAATGATCTTGTAAGGGTTTGAGAAGTTTGTACAGACCTAATAGAGATTTTTGGATACATTTTTGAGGTTTGATAATCCCATTTGATGGTAGATTCAATAAAACCCTAGGTTTTGCATGTAATTGGAGGGTTTGGTGGAACTGTGGGCTAGAGGTCAGGTGTCTGAGGTGTGATTGATGAATTTATGGTTTTGCATCACAATTTAACTCTATCAAGTAAGTTTTGATGAAAACAAGGAGTTTAAGAATTGGTTCCTTTATAAATTAGGGCTAATTGAGTAGCCTTAAGGCAAAGCAACCTATTGGTTTTCAAGTTTGTGTTAAAGAAACCTCTTGAGAATTGTTAATATGTTGTGTTGAATTGTATTGTGAGTCTTTGAAGGTGTTTGTAAGGCCTTTGTACAACCTTCTCCAAAATATATCTACATTTGTTGATTTTTGAAGGCTAGAAGCCTCTAGTGGTGTATTAAGGGACAATTAAATGTTTGTGTGATTAAGGTAAGATTTCCTTGTAATCAGTTTGTTTTGTGTCAGATAACAAGTGTCAAACGAGTTTGGATTTGATAATGCCAATAAGTGTGCTTCCTCTTGCTTTTGACGAGCTACATATGGGCTTTGTTGCTTACATGCATATCATTCAAATGTGAAGGCAGGTTTGATTCACATTTGAATGATATGCAGGCTTGCAAGTTCACACACTCTAGAAATAGTTATGAATGTTAGGCCTTGCTAGTCCACATTGCCGATGTCGATTGTTTCCTTTTCAAGTGTTAGGCCTTGTGATTTGTGTATTGTTAAGGCCCATCCAATTTCTAGTGGGATTTGATGACATTGACCATGACTTAATGGGGTGATAGGGACATTTTTTGGATTATTGTGGTCCCAAGCAAAGCCTATGTAATTGTTGAATTGAACAAAAACACACAATGGAAGTGAAGGAAGATTCTTAATATTCTTGTAGACTATTGCATTGATTTGCCCAAGTGCACCATTGACAAGGCTTGTTTCCACCCATAAATTTGAACATAACATTACCATTTGTTGAACACATAATAGAATCTTCAATTGAAGTTGTTCTGCATCTATATTTGAACTTGGTGGCCCCTAAGTTTCTCTACAATTGACAGTGCAACATGTGTTTCCAAATACAATAATTTTTTTTGGTTATGTAGTGTGACCATTTCATTTGTTGCAAAGAGATGTATTAAGGATAAGAAACCATATTTCTTTGTATAGGTCAATGCTAAGCTGGAGAATGACATTAAAAAACCTCATGTCAATGCATTCAAGCAACTTGGGTCCAATGAAGCTCATTTCATCTATCAATATGTACCTAATGAATTATATTTTTTCCAAGAAGCTTGCTAGTGTTTTTCCTTGTAGGGGGTCCATATATTTGATAGGTATTCGAAGGGAAGAGTGGATTTTTGATGCTTCTATGTTCAATGTTGCTACACTTGTAGGTGCAAGAAGTAGTAATGGTGATTGGCCATTTTGGGCTGAGCTCATGAGTGCACTTTTGATGGATTTTATCAGGTGTGATTTACCTATTCCAAAAATTCCTTGAAAAATTAATTTTAGAGGAGGTTGGAAAGTATCAAAATTTAGGTGTGACAGAACTATATCAAATGCTTTTTGTTGTTGGACATATAGCTCATGTTGGGTAGGGAAAGTGGCAAGATGGTGGACTTGAAATGTTGGATGGTTGGATTTTATGAATGTAGTTGTAGAGACTTGGTGGTTTGGATTAAATTGGGAAGATCCCCAATCATGGTGCAAGTCAATATCATTGTGACCAAGCATTCCTAGCTCATCAAAGTGGAGGGGTAGGCTTGGGTATAGGCGAGACAATAGTTACCATTCATATGGGTTGTTATCTTGCATTATATCTTCTTGATAAGAAGAGGTGCTCGAATCAATATCTTTAGGAGCTTATATTGGTGTGCGTAGCACATGCTAGGGATGATAATTGCATGCAAAAAAATCCCATTGTTCTATACTTTAATGGGTGATGAACCAAAATCATTTTGAATGTTGTGAAATGGATTTTATAGTAGTAGTTCACTACAACAAAATGCTTCAAAGTTTTTTTTGTCTTTTGAGGGGATGGTTATGAAGCGTGGTGTAGTGCCCCTTCATTCTCACTGTGGATGTGTAGGTAGGTGGCTTTGGAACTTGGAGATGAAGGTAAAATAATAGGGATATTTAAAGTTACATGTTAATGATGTTTGATTCATTGTTATGATTAGTAGGAGATCATCTTATCATGATTGTTATGTATCTGACTATTATATAAGTTGATGTGGTTACTTGATTTATATGTTTGGGTGAAAGGGATAGTGTCACATCACTCACTCGTGAGTGATCTATGACTCTGTGATTCCCTCTTCACGATGTGCTTGATTATATGCATATGTTTATGTATGATCATTTTGTGTGTTGTAGGTTGGAGGTACTAGAAATTGACTCCACCTAAATTGTCAAGTTTGAGCGTGCCTTAAACCCAATGGAACAAGTTGTTGGAGATAACATTTGGTCCCCTACCCTAGCTATCATCCTCGAAGAGGATGAGTATCTAGTCCATACCTCGTCAATGTTGTCAGAAATTTGTAGTCAGTTGGTCTTGCTTTTTGACCTTGGTTAGGGATAGATAATTGTTGTTGATATTTGGTTTGTTTAATTTAAATCTGTTTGATAAATGCCATCCTTGATTAATTGATGTATTAAATAAAGTATTAAGTTAAAAAGGCCACTTTGATAATTAAATATAAATATATTTATTAAAGATTATAGTTTATAATAAATTAAAAGTTTAATGAAATATTATAATATAAAATAAAAATTAAATGAAATGTGATAATTGATAAATAGTAAAAATAATATAAAAAGAATAGGTGTGAAATATTCGTACGCAATATACATGTCAACTTCAAACGAGTCATTGTAAAAATAAAGAAACCTAACGATTTTGGGGATTTTGTGAGATTTATTGGAATTTTGGTTTTATAAATAAAACAACCTTCCTTTTCTAAATAATTATCCTTTTAAGAGATTTTTGGGGATTTTTTTTTGGTGGGGGGAAGAGAGAAATTTGTCTGCGAAGTTTCTTATATTGTTGATTATGGTGTTTGGGGTTGCAGATTCACTATGGTGGTTTTATCTTATGTTTTAAAGTTGGAGAGGAGAATATGCATTTTGCTTCCTCACTATTTTCATTTTGTGAGAGAAAAGTAGTGAGGTGCATACCCACAATTGCATTCATACATTTCATCCCAGTTGTGATTTCATGTGCCCTTCGCATTTATCCTATGGTTGAATCTGTTAACCCAACCAGTGCTATGTATTTGTGGCCTTTGCTTTGTTGATGCATATCGGTTTATAGTTTGTGAGTGGTCCCAACAAGGATGATTTCATTAATGGGAACTTCAATTAACTTTCAAGGAAGAAGTTTACATAGGTATGCCTTGATCCACCAGTTTCGCTTAAGGATGTTAGGTATTTATATGTTTGAGTTCTAATTATCAAATCGGTTGTCTACAACTTCGTTATTAGTATTAATAATTGTGAATAGATGGGTCAATGTGTATCTCGATACCATTTTCTTGTGATCTGATCTAGCGATGTTGGTACTCTATTATTTTAGTATTGGAACCATTGCTGCAAGTTTCTTAGTTAATGTTATTTTCTTTTCAGAGGCATCCTTATTCTTTATCTTGGTTGCAACCACTCCTACAAATTTTTCAGCCAACTCAAATGTAGGAAATATTATTTAATCCTTACCTTTAATCCTATGCCACATGACATGAGAACTTGGTCAATCTTAGAACGGTTCTTGGTATCTTTTTCCTTGTGAGCTAATATTGCAAATCGACCCTCTGTTCAGTTTTGGTTGAATCTTCCCTAGGTTATGAGTTATCTTTTGGAAATCAAAGGAATTCTTGATTCTAAGCGGCTATTTGAACTTGAGTTGGGTTCAATTTAAATCCCTAAAGATTGCATCTAGGCTAGATAGAAATCCCTCTCCTGTAAGATTTTCTATGCCTTTTTTTAATTAGAATGTCTTCTAATTTAGCAATTGACTCATTAAAATTCTTGACTTCCAAGTATTTTAAACATGTATCAAGTCCATAATTTGTATCTTGATATTGTTGAAGTTTGACTATTTATTTACTTAATTAAAAGAGATGGTGTTAGATTAAATCAAATAAGGTTTTAATTTATTTAATTTAATGGATAGATTTTAGAAATTTAACTAAATAAAATTGACTATTTAATTAAAATAGGGATAATTAGATTAGATGGATTTAATTAACAAAAGAGAGTGATTTAATTAGATAAAAATATTTATTTAATTAAGGGAAGGAAATTGATGAATTTAATCAAATAAGGAGATTTGATTAAATGGTTAGACCGAGGGATGATTCAGGATGAAA